>VDFB02133445.1:0-24010 GCA_007258455.2 Sequoia sempervirens | reverse complement strand
TGGTTATGTGCCCAAGACACCGATGGATTTTGCTTTTGGGAAAGATGACGTTGAAGATGGACGCCATGATTCAGAGAAGGCTTTGAAGTTCATCCAAAAAGTCCAAGCAATTCATCAGGCAGTGGAAGCACAGTTGGAACAGAGCCAAGCAAAATACAAGGTTCGCCATGACAAGCATCGCATTGATCATCATTTTCAGGTTGGAGACAGAGTTTGGTTACACATCAGCAAGGAAAGGATGCAAGGTGAAGGTAAAAAGCTTAAGCCAATTAGATATGGTCCTTTTGAGATCCTTGAGAAGATTGGTACTAACGCCTTCCGCCTCAATCTTCCTCCATACATGCATATTTACTCGGTTGTCAATGTTGAGAATTTGAAACTGTATGAGCCTCCAATGATCCTAGATGAGGTCATGGACATTCAGGTTCCATCAGTTGATGACCTTTCACCAGAGTACATGTCAGAGTTGCCAGAAGATGTTATTCTCGACAGGAATGTCAGAACTTCACGAAGAGGAAATGTTGAGTACCTCAGAGTGGGCCTGAAGGGGATGCATCCAAGCATAGCAAGATGGATGGAGATTGGTAAAGTAAGGGAACTTTACCCTCACTTACTTTCCAAGTAATCAAGCTTTCGGAGGTCCTAAAGCTCTCCAGTGGGGAGGCCTGATCCGGGGGACAATTTTTCAGTGAAAATTGAAGTGTTCCCAATGCTCCATATTTTAGCTTCATTAGAAAAAGAACGACGTCCTGATTCCAACACAACTTGAACGGGTCGAAAAGGACTCCGTTTGTGAAAGTTACGGCCAGTCAAACTTCCAGTCAAACTGGCTTTAGGGGTGTCCAGAAGGTGGGAAAAATAATCATCTCAGAAATTGACAGAAGCAACATCATCGCGAAGAGCTCGTCAAGACGATTCCGACGGCATTCGTTTCGTCGAAATCCGACGTCGTATGCTCGAGTTACAAGCAGTCAAACTTCAGTCAACTTGAGGTACAGAGGATGATTTCAGCAGATTGTTCGTACTGTACGGATTCCACATGGTCAAATTCTAGTGAAACACGTGGCATTTGAGTCATCTGTATGGACCAATCATTTGCTGACATGTGTCCGTCCGCACTGGTGACGTGGCACTCCGTACTCCGACGTGGCAGCATACGTGGCAGATTCCGGCGAGTTATAACACGACACGTGGCACCCAGTCAGCAACACGTCGACGGCCTAGTCAGCAATTCAGGCGAATAGTAGTGAGACACGTGGCATCCGTACTTGTCGAGGATGGCTGAGTCAGTCATATCTGGCGAATAGAATTTACCCACGTGGTAGGCCGTTAGTGTCCTCGTCAGCGTCGATGTGGCTCTTCTGGTGAGTAGCATAGCGACACGTGTCCTTGACCGTTTGCGTGCAGATCGGTTTGTTTTAACAAAATCTGATGGGATTCGATCCCGTGACCTGCTCACTACCAACCAGAGCTCCGGCTGTTGCACCGCCGCACAAAGCGCTACTATGTATAGTGGGTGGCTTTCTTTTATTGTAAATATACATCGGTGTTTGTTTTAAAACAAACCGCCTGCTGGTTTGAACTGCGACCGGCTCAACTAAAGATTTTGCACCGCTATGCCACTTAAGACCTGCCTGTAACATATAGTGTGGCATCGGTGGGTTTGTTTTAGTGGAGTCGCGGTTTAGCCGAAGCCTATGTCAATACATAAATAAGCCAAACACCACAACTACCCTTAACAACTGAACCAAAAGGCAAATGAGGATAAAGCAGTCATGATCCGAATCGGGGAGATATGTGTTTATCTTGGTGGTTAAGCCTAATTAGGCAAATTTTATGTATAAAAAGAGGGGTAAAGATTGAATTTCCCAAGTCCAGGTGGAGATAGCGAAAGAATGCTCGAGAGTTCTTGAAGACGTTTATGCATATCAGAGTACTGTCATGCTGCTGAATGCTTGAAGGAGATAGTCTTGAAGCCTTTGTAATTGAATTTGGAGCTAATCGGATCGGTCCTCCATTGGAGAGGGACCCAGAGACGTAGTCCTTAGGGACGAACTCCGTTATCAATTTTGGTTTCGTCTCTCTATTTCTTCTCTCTTTTCTTTCTCAGTTTATCTTGGCATTTATTTAATTATGTTATGTTCATTATTCATTTGAGCATTTAATTTGTAATCACTTAAGTTAAACGTTGTAATAATTGATCTTTTAACTTTAAGCATTCTGTAGCATTTAGTCCTAGATCCTAAATAGATCAAAGACCTTGTGTATGCAGATTTTATTTAACATGGATGGGCTCTAAAATACCTTGCTCATGAAAGCCTAAACGTTTTCCTTGATAGTTCATGCTCTCGAGCATTCGCTCTATGGTAGGATGCTTGTTATTTTGGAAGAATGATGTGATTCCATTATTGGGTGGAGGAGGATGGGTGGTGTATATGCTTTGTTCTTCTTCTGCAAGAAAGCCACCATGGATGAAGGTAAGAGTACCAAGGGGATATAAAAGTGGTGTTGGGATAACTTGGTTAGGTGGTCATGAAGGATCATGGAATGGAAATGACAGGATGGAAACATCCTGATTGGGAAGAGTGAGTGGTAATGGAATAGGAGAGGGAATAAGTGATATGATAGGTTATGGATTTGTGGTAGCGGGTGATAAGGACTCATGAGATGGAGTGGTTGTATCTTGAGTTTCAAGGGGATCATGGGATGGAATGTACAAAGGAATGTGATCTTGAGGTGGACTAGATGGGATGGAAAGATCTTGATGTAGAGGAGGGGATATGTTGGTATGCTTTGGATCAAGATCTTGGTAGGTCTCACTATGTGTGGGAGGCATGATAATGGAGTGTTGTAGAGACTCCTCAAGTGGGGGAGATGGAAGGATGGAGGATTCATGAAGTTCATGGGAATGGATTTTGGTGATACTAGGAGTGGGAGGAGTGGATTGGATTTGGATTTCTTTGATGGATTGGGTGGATCTAGGTGTGGGAGGAGTGGATTAGATTTAGTTGTCTTCAATGAATTGGGTGGATCTAGGATTAGAAGATGGTGATTCAATGGATTTGGTGGGTTTGACGGTTTCAACATTTTGAGTGGTGCTAGGGGTGGTAATAGTAATGAGAGGTGTGAGATGGAGAAGGGTCTCATCACTAGTGACTGTACATGGGGGAGCAGGGCAACATGGCTCTATGACTTCAAGATGTGGAGTTGGGGACGTATTCTTTATCACAAGTCCTTGGATGTCATTGAGAATGAGGTTTGTGCTTATTGTAGGCTTAGATGGTGTGGTGGGAGTAGATGAAGGATTATGAATGGGTGGAGAACTAGGATTATGGATTGGTGGATTAGGATTAGCTAGAGGAATGGGATTGGAGGAAGGACTAAGAGTAGATGGAGGATTAGGACATGGTGGAGTGGAAGATGAAGTGAAATAGGAGGATATGGATGGTGGATTAGGACAAGAGGATTTGGGTGGTGGATTGTAGTAAGGGTATTGTGATAGCATATTAGGATGGGAAGATTGGGATTGCGGATTAGGATAGGAGGATGTAGATGGTGGATTAGGACGTGGTGGAGTGGAAGATGGATTGACATGGAAAGATATGGATGGTGGATTAGGACAAGAGGATGTAGGTGGTGGATTATAGTAAGGGTATTGGGATAGTGGATTAGGATAGGGAGATTGAGATGGTGGATTAGGATAGGAGGACATGGATGGTGGATTAGGACAAGAGGATGTGGGTGGTGGATTATGGTAAGGGTATCAGGATAGAGGATTCTGATAAGAAGATATGGATGTTGGATAAGAGAAGGATATGATGAAGATGTGGATGGGGAAGATAATGAATATTCCTTGTCAAAGGTAGCATAAGGTTTGCTAGTAGGTGTGAGTGAAGATGTGATGGGATAGTTTGGATGAGTGATAAAATTCTAGATGGTGCTTGGGGAAAGATTGGTAGCAATGATAGCATCAAGGGGATCTGTATCATACTCATCTTGATCAACAAGACTTTCGTTATCTTCATCAACGTAGTTGGGACTCCCCTTGACTACTATTTTTGGTTTCACTGATGAAGGATAAGGATTCATGATGTTAGTTGGGATGGATACAGATTGAAAAGATGAGAATAGATGATTAGAAGGAAAGAATAGATGATGAAAAGATAAATGGGATAGATTGAAAGAAGATGGAAGAAGGGATCTTAAGATTTATTTTGATATCAGAAGATCTTGGATGTAGATGGTCTAAAGCTCAAATTGGGATTTAGGTTAAGCTCAGATTCGGATTGGATTAAAGCTCAAATTCAGATTGGGTTGAAGCTTGGATTAGGATTGGATTGGGGGATGTGATGGGATTCAATAAGATTGATTGATGAAATAGGATTGGATGATTGATCAAATAGGATGATGAAATAGATTCTAAACCCAATTTAGAGATTTGACTTAGGTGACATAAGGTGTTGACGATCGAATTGGATTATAGAAAGGGTGGTTACAACACCAAACCTACCTTAAGATGGAAGTAGATTGATTATGTCATAATGATGACTGACTCAAGATAGATGACAATCCTAAGCAAATGTGAATGATGATGACCAGGATCAGACACCTAAACCAACTTGGATAAAAACCCTTAAAACAAAGTCTAAGTGATTGGGATCAAGGAATCGATGGTGGATATGCGATCTAGGGGTGTCCTGTGATGAACCTATATGATTTGATCGAGGAAAAAATGACTTTAGATGGATGGAAAAGGATGATTGCAAGAAGATGGATGATGGGCCATTTTGACCAAACTTGCTTATGGTTGGAAGAAAATTCACTTGTTTTGGGGAGACAAATTTTCCTAAACTTTAGATGGCATAGGAAATAGGTGAATATGATGAGAAAATTCATCCAAACTTCAAATGACACAAGAAACAGGTGCATGTGAGGAAAATTCGCCTAAAACTGAGTTGGCACAAGAACAGAAAAATTTGATTAGCAAATTTTCCTATCTGGGGAAGCTAATTTTCCCAAACTTCATATGACACAAGAAACGAGCAAATTTGCTAGGAAAAATTTCCTATCTAATAGCAGGTTCACACAAACAGTTAGTAGGATCACCTAAACTTAGGGGAATGGGAAGATTTGGATATTAAGATCACCTAATGGGGTGACAAACTTTCCTATTTCTTAAACTGTATAGATCAGGAACAAATTCGCCTAAAAATGGGATTGCCTGCTCGACAAATGGATTCACCTAAATCTTGACATGGATGGACGAAAGACTCAAACAGAAGTAAAATCACGCTTATGAGGAGAAAATTCACCCAAGGATGGGGAAAATTCTCCTATCCTAAGAGAATGGGAAAAATTGATGGGAAAACAGACAGACAGATAGACTGACTCAGAATGACAACAGGTTCACCCCTAAAGGGAGAAAATTCACCTATTTAGTTAAAATGGGTGAATTTGATGAAAGATGATTGACAAAATAACACAAATTGAAAACGGGATCACCCCTGTAGACAATAGGTTCACCCTTGAAGTGAGAAAATTTTCCTATTTTTGGAAAATGAGTGAATTTGATGGATGATGACTGACAAACTCACTTGAAAGATAGATAGACTCACCTATTTCAGAGAACAGGTGAAAATGGGGTTTCCTAAAAAGTGACCCACAAGCAAATTCACCATTGACAAAGAATAATTCGCCCAAACAAATGACCTGAACTGGACTGGATGCAAAATCACTCTTTTGCAAGGAAAAATCGCTTATCTACAGTGAAAATTCGCCTTTGAAGGCAAGGGATGATTGTGGCAAAGGACAACAAGCATAAAAAATAATAGACAAAAGGCAAGGTTGACTCAACTAAAAATAAAAGCACTGGTATTGCACAATGAAGACACGCCAAGCAACACAAACCTAGAGTTAGTGATATGGGTTTACAAACTTGATGTAGGCCCACCACCTTGAGCAGACAACCCAAGGTTAATAATTTGTGATACTGGGGTGGTTCTCTAGATCACCTTTTCTCACGAAGGCAGATAGCTAGCATTCTAGTGGCACAGGGTCATCAATAGATGCCACGGGCTCACCTTCACACTCTCACTCGAGGACTATTGTAGTCCACCATGAGGATTTCTATCTCAACCCAAGTGAGTACACAATAAGTAACTTCGGGGTACAATCTGCATCCTTTGCACTACACCAAGCCACAACTAAAACATAGGTCTCTATCTAGGCTGAACAAGGTTATCTCGTGAGTCCCTAATATATGCATGGCACATGGAGCACAACTGTGAACACTGACTCATCATAAGCATGAGTCGAAAGCCCCAAGGAGGTACTAGAAACTCATAACAAATCTTCACATCTTATATAGGTATCACCCTAGCTTTGACGCTTCACCAAACACGATGTGACTGGATTGGGGTACAACTTTGGCTCTCCCCCCTTTATATACCCTGTCGGTAACACGTAGTTGGGATCATCCCCTAGGTGATGAAATGCTAGGAAGGTCCCACTAAGGGAAGAATATACTAGATGTTTATAGCTGGTCCCTAGGCTTGCATGTAGCACAAGGGGAAAGCTTAGACGCACTAGAACCTCTTAGGTAGACTCGACTGGACTAGAATAAACTATGATTTCTCATCACCTAGGATCACCAAATGGTGCAAGGGGATTGGATACGTCAAAAATACACTCACAAGCATGACAAGCAAGTTAATTGACCCTCTAATTAGTCTACATGTGCTTCGCTACTATGGAAATAAACGACAGACAAACTAACTAAAAGGTCTTGGATTGATTGTTCTGCAAAAAACGCGTTAGTATTTTGCAACCACCGATCTTGGATGGACAAGGAAAAGCTACAAAAATTGTTAGAAAAAACCAAGGACACTCACAAATAAACAAGTTAATGGATTAGTACCTGAAAATGAAACCGAAATGATGCTCAGAATTGGAAATTCAAGTCTCAAATTTACCTCAGATTCGCCTTTGTGTGAGGAAAATTCACCTGTCTGGATGAGGAAATTTGCCCCTATTAGGAGAAAATTTGGTTGTTCTTTAGAGAAAATTTGGCTGTTATGTGAGGATGGGAAAATTTTCCTCAGAAAATTTGGTTGTTCAGTGAGAAAATTTGGTTGTCCAGTGGGGATGGGCAAATCTTCCTCAAAGAAAATTTGGCTATTTAGTGAGAAAATTTGGCTGTTCAGTAGGGATGGGAAAATTTACCTCAAAGCAAATTTGGTTGTTCAGTGAGAAAATTTGGTTGTTCTGTGGGGATGGGCGAATTTTCCTTAGAGAAAATTAGGCTATTTAGTGAGAAAATTTGGTTGTTCTATGGGGATGGGTGAATTTACCTAAGAGAAAGTTTGGTTGTTCAGTGAGGATGGGTGAATTTTCCTATCCTGTAGAGAAAATTTGGTTGTTCTCCAGATTGACTTTGGCTGTTCTCCAAAGCAAATTTGGCTATTCTCCAAAGCAAATCTGGTTGTTCTCTAGAGCGAATTTGGTTGTTCTCTAGAGAAAATTTGGTTGTTCTATGAGGGTGGGAGAATTTGCTTGACTCTACAAATTCACCCCTGTATCAGGCAGATTTGCCTCTAGCTGCAAGTTCGCATGTTTCCTGAGCAAATTCACCCCTATAAGGTGCAAATTCGCCCATTAGGGGGGATTCACCCTTATGTGTGAAACTTGAATCTACAAAACTTAAACAACAAAAAACGTAAAATGCTAGAACCATGACATGGGTCCCACCAAGCATGCTAGAAATGTGTGTAGTGTTTTTAATCTACCTAAAATGCAAGAAATCAAGAGACTAAAAAAAAGAAAAACACTCAAGATTGGGCTTAAGATGAAACTCAAACTTAAAAAATGACAATAAACCAATTTTTATATTGTTTGAGCTTGATGAAGTTGTTTTCCCTCGTTGATGACTTGATATGTGTGCTCTAGGGTGATTTCAATAGCATAACAACTTGATTTTGCTTGATTTGGATGCAAGGATGGTGGATTTTTGGCTAGGGATGCAAGATGGTAGTGTATGATTGAGAGATTGAGTGTGCATGAGATGGTTAGAATGGTTAGGGTTCTTGAGAGTGAAAAAATGGCAAAGTGTTAGCCATTTAGCAAAGGGAGATAGAATGGATGGCAAAGATTGAAAGAGGGAGGAAGTTCAAGGGTTGAGATCAAAGTGTTGACTAAAGGAATTAAAAATTCCTTTTTAATGTGCATGGGAATGGTAAAAGGAATTTAATATTCCTTGGGAAAGAGAAAAGGAATATAATATTCCTTGGGAGATGGGAGAGGAATTAAAAATCCCTCAAAAGGACCTTGGGAAGACAAAAAGGAATTAAAAATTTCTTGGGAGATGTGGAGAATTGACTAAGGGGTTGATTAGACTAGTTGATGCAGGATTAGAGGAAGGTTAGGTGGCTAATGAGAATTAGGAGCCAACTTGTAAAAGTTGGAGAATGTGACACATCATAATCATGGATTAGGAATGTGCACATCCTTAATGATGGATTAGGAGGTGGATTAGGATTAGGTGGAGATTATGGGGGATGAGAGATAAAGGGAATTAAATAAATGGATTATTTATTTAATTCCTTGGAGGAAAGTAATAAAGGGTAAGGTATTTAATTATTTAACTAAATACCTTAGGGATTTAGAAGACTTAAGGGGTATTAATTCAATAATAGTAATATTATTTAATTAATGTAGATAAGAGGATAGTTAGATGGAAAAGGATAAATTTGGCCAAACTAAGTGGCCAAATTTAGGTGTCTACAGAGCCTAATATTTTCCTTTGTCATTTTATCTATTTTGGGTGTTCGTTTTTTTGTTGGTAGTCTTGATTTCTCCCTTGTCAATGAGGAATTTTTCAAGGATGATGCCTTTCTCCACTAGGTCAACAAAAGAAGTACAACATTGCACTCTTAAATCATGTTTTAGGTTTGAGTTGAGGTTCTCTATAAATATGTCAACTTTTTGTTTCTCAGGTATTTCGACGGGACATCAACTAGCCAAACCCCTCCATCATTCGAAGAAGGTAACAAAGTTTTCACCATCTTCTTGTGTGATATGACATAGGGTGGCAATTGTTATTTCATTGTCAATGTTGAATGCAAAATGTTCCACAAATTTGTCTACTAGTTCTGCCCATGTTCTTATGTCAGTTGGAAGGTGTGCAAACCACTCAAGTGCTATGCTTGTAAGACTTCATGGGAATAGTCTCATTAGATATGTAGGTTCGTATGCAATGTCTATACAAGTTGTGGAAAATTCTCTTATATGTTCGATAGGATTGATCTTCCCTTTGTATTTAGGCAAGTTTGGTGTTGTGTATCCATGTGGGAAAGGTAGCAAGTATAGAATCTTGTCAAATGGATAAGGACACAAGTCTTTTATAGTGTAATTCTTCTTGTTAGACACTTGAATATTATCCATTTGTTGTTGTAGGGAAAGAATTTGAGTGGCAAGGACTTCCAATTGAATCAATGATGGGTCTTGTGAATTTTGAGGGTTCATTTTGGCATGTTGCAATCTAATGTTATGGGATGGGTTTTCATTAGGTGTGTGTATATGATGGGTTTTGGTTTGGCTTGTGTGTATAAGATGGTGTTTGTTTATGGATATTTTGGTCATAGGTCAAAATGTGAGTGTAGTGAGGTGGATTGGATTGTGTATGCCAATAATTTGTGAAATTATGACCATATGGATTTTGGTTACCATATTGTGGGAGAGGTCCTTGGTTACCATGAGGTGTAAAGAAGCCTTGGTTTCCATATTGTATGTTTTTTGGATTGGATCCTTGGGTATTGTTTTGATCATGTGTATGAGGAGTAGGCCCTTGTTGTGACACAATAGTATGTTGAGAGGCCCAGATGTTTGGTATATCATTCATTTTGGGAGTCTTGTTGATGACAATATTTAGTATTTTGGTTGAAATTTTTGTGCCAAATGCATTAGAGGATGATGCCCCCATGGTGTTTAATGTGGAAAATGGGTTGGACGAGGCACCCAAGGGTTGTGACATAGATTGTACTATGTTTGGCCTTATTCCTTGTGTCATATTTTTTGTTATGCCTTGTGTCATGTTTGGTGTCATGCCTTGTGTCATGTTTTTGGTACCAAGTGGTGAGGTATGGATTGTGGTTGCATCTTGTGTGGATCCACTCAATGGTATAAATGTGTTGACTTGTGGGATGGGACCACTAGAACATGTGTATTGTGTCCTTGGTTTTTCTTATTTGGTGTAGGAATTGCTTGGAGGGTATTGACATAAAACCCAAGAGGTAATGTGGCTTCTTCTGACAAAAGTTTAGCTAGGAAACATTGAGGGTCTAATGCCACAATTTCATCCATAAAAGAGGCTACTTCAGGATCTTGTGTGGTGGCCTCTATTTCTTCTATGGTGACAGTTCCTTGTTGGTATCTAAGGATAAATTTTTTGAATGGATTAGGGAATGACTTTTGTGGTATAGGTGCCCCTTGGGAAGGCATGCAAAAGGGGTTGAAAAACTCATCATCTTGTTGAAAGGCCATTTCTTTTTGTTTCCTTTACAACCTTCTTTTGACCATATAAGACTTGCAAGAGGGAAGTGAATGTGATGAAGATATGGTATGGTGTCTAAGGTAATTATGCCAAGATTTTGTCTAGGTATGACCAAGGTATGACTAAGACCAAGGTTATGCAACTATGTTTTTTGGATTTTTCAAGTATAGATATGCCTAAGGATGATACCAAGTTATGGATTCAAAGTGACAAGATGTTGAGATGTCAATAGGATGGTAATGTCTATGCAAAACGACTATTTTTTGAATTTTTCAAGGTATAAATGATGTTTAAGGATGGAGTCAAGATAAGGAACCAAAGTGAAAATAGTCAAATGTCAAGAGTGCAACAATGAGGTCAAAGTCTTGAGAAATGTATAAGGTATGCCAAATGCAAGTGTGAAAGGATGATGGGTAAAATGGTAGTATGACCTAGGATGATGACTTAAGGTATGGATATTAAGCACATTATGGAAAACCCAAAGTAAGGTTGCTCAATCAAACTAAGATAGCTAAGGTTAAAAATCTAGTTTATCAAGACTTCAATGATGGTAATGACTAAATGACAAGGCTTGAAAAAGACGGTCTCAAACTAGCCTTGTGAGTTGAGGAGCCAACCTAAATGACAAAGAACAACAAGGTGAATGCAAGCTAAAGATGTCCTAATGTTTTTCCTATGGTCAATGCAAGGTATGCAATGATGGATGGAATGGATGAATACTAAATGACAATTATCAAGATTTTAAAGTCTATGATCAAAGGACCAGGTGATTCTCAAGATTGATTAGAAAAAAGCTATCTTAATTTCCCCTAAAATTTCCAATGATAGGTAATTGCTTCATTTTAAGTCTCAGTTGCAGTGAATGACAGTCACTTATGTCATTTTGGAAATGGAAGTTGTGGTTTTCAGTGTCATAGTTGCAACAAATGACAGTCAGTTGTGGTTTGCAATGTATCTTACTTGGTTTTGACTAAATTTTGACCAATTTTGAGGTGATTTTATGAAGTCTAATTTTGGAAAACACAACAAACAGTCTGAAAACACTTGTTTTATCTGGTTTGAGTGTGAAAAATGTTTAAATTTGTACGAAGACACTCGTAGACAATGTACAACCTAGGTTGGAAAGGATACTACTTGATGAGTCCCTACTTGAATTGCTCCAAACACCTAAACAAGGAAAACAACTAGAGATCTTGGTGGCATTGGTTCCCCCTTACACAACATGGGCACACCAAAATATCTTACCCTTGAAGATCCTAAGATCTTGTGAACCAAGGGAATTTCTGTCTCCACAATGAATGGTGGAATGTAGGGCGGATTCAGATCGCTCCTATACCAACAAGTAAAAGGGTTTTTGGCCTCTAAGACAAGTGGTTCTTAATATGTGTTTTGGGGTAATACTGGTACCTATACATGAGATGAGATTAGCTCTATAAAGAGGCCTCCTAGTCCCTTCATTAGAAATGATTTTGACGTATCTCACAGATATTGAGGGTGACACTCATTTGTATAGGACATCCACACTAGTTGATTGAAGATTTTCCCAACAATCATAAATATTTACAAAGTGGACTGAAATAAAGTACCACTTGGGTTGTTACCTCTTTCAAGGTAGGCCCTCTAAGGGTAACAAAAGAAAGATAATAATGTTGTTTTTGATCTCCAAGATCACACGAAGCGTGAGGAGAGAGCATACACAACACCTTTTTCTCACACTCGCATGATGCTCATTTTAAATCCAAAACCAAATGTGTAGGTGATTATGCAAATGTCTAAAAGATGCTTTTGATTCTCAATATCACCAAATGGTGCAAGAGAAGAGCATACACACCTTAAGACAAGTTATAAAACCACAAGACAATGAAGACACTTTCTCTTTTTAACCCTCAAAGCAATGTGTGAAAAAGACACTTGATGCATAATTTTAGATCAATGAGTGAATATACAAGTTCTTTTTAACCACTAAGTGAAAAGATGAAAATTATTGTAAATTTTACACTCAATGACATGTAAATGCAAGGTTAATTTTAATCCCAATGAGTGCATGAAAAGAAGACAAGATGGATAGATTAGCACTATCAAGTGAAATGCCTCCTTTCCACCTATTCCACATGCTAGAAATCATATGTTAGTAACAAAAAACCCCTAAACTACCAAATGCAAGAGATCTAAACTAAAAATTTTGACTAAAAACCTAAATTTTAAAGTAATAGGCAATTGTGTTGCATAAAATAATAGTTACGACTCACAACCAGAAGCAATTGCACACATGAATTATGATTGCATCATTCGGGATGTTGACTATAGCTCAGGAAATCAATTGCGGTTCTTGTCAACAACAGATGTGGTGAATCCTTGTTGACTATGATGAATGACATTTGATTGCATTTTAATAACCTGGACCTGAAAAATATGAAAAATCCTTACCAAATCCAAGCAAATAACGACTAATATGATATGCACCTAGGGTTAATCTAACAAACTAGTAACCAAATAATAGAAATATGCCAGAAAATTGAGAAATTAGACAAAGTTGAAATGTACCTTAATGCGAAGCAATTGCGTCATTTGGAGTCATGCTTGTGGCACTATGTAAAAAGTGATTGCGTCGTTTCAGCTAGTGATTGTGTCGATCCATACCTGCGACCTACAAAACTAAAATTTCTGTATGAATTCTACAAATTTTTCCTTTCACGTCAGGTTCACCAATGTAATAAGAGATTAAATTATCAAGGTTAGGCAACAAAACATGCAAATCAAACCCTAATAAACAATGAAGCATAAATAAGCATAAAGACATCAAATATAGAACAATATTACCAAAGAGTCTTCATACCACCATTGATTCACCTCCATTGCACTTCTCCATTTTTCTTGATATGAATAATTGCCCTTAGATTTTTAAGTATGCAAATAGGCCTAATGGCAATGACAAAGCAAAATATTGAAGATTCTAATTGACTATGGATGCACTTGAATTCATGTTGATAAACTTGATAGCAAGATAGCATAAGATCACATAAGCTTGTGTAGATGGTTCACAAAATGGTAATGGCAAGGTCTTTTATAGGAAAGACAATTTTAAATGAAGGTCTAAGATTAAATGTCAATAATCAATGGCCAAGAACGAAAGATGTATGAAATAGGGTTAGGGAAAAATTATAAGGATTGACGGTCAAGATTAAATTATGAATAATTTAATCAAGGGTGGAGGTTAATTGAGACATCAATATATAAGGATTGACATAGATAAAGAGGTGAGAGGAAATTAAATAATAAAAAATATTTAATTCAAATGGTAAAGAATAATTAAATAATTTAAAATAATAATTTAATTATAGAATAATGTGACAAAGAGGACCTTTTGAATTAAATAATGATTTAATTCAAAATTCAAGAGAATGGACTAAATTAAATAAATAAAATTTATTTAATTTATGACAAAAGACGCTAATGAATAATTAAATAATTAAAATAATTATTTAATTATAGTGGAAAGTGATAAAAATTAAATAAATACATATTTGTTTAATTTTAGAAAGAAGGGGACTTAATTAGTGACATAATTAATTAAATAAAATTTATTTAATTATTCAAGGATGAGTAAAGATAGAAATTAATTAATTAAATAATTAAAACTATTTAATTAATAGAGGACTTATGAAATTAGGAAGTAATTAAATAATTCAAATTATTTAATTATTGATGATGAAAAGGGAAATGACAGAATTTAGGAGTCGTAGGCCTAGGACAATTTTTAGTGTCTACAATACGAGTGTGTTCCACCTTCATGGTAGTGACAATAAAATATAATTTCAAACACTAATGCAAGAATATTGCTAAAAGATCACCTTATCTATCATCCACAATATTTCTAATCATTAATTCAAGAAAAGCATATAACCAACTAGGGTTGTATTAGTGTTGGTTCTACCTAGGTTAGACTTCCTAACTTACTGCTTCAATTTTGGAGTCCTTGCTTTGAGTCCATTGGAAATGCTATTGGTAGGTTTATTATGGTTGATTCATCTTCTCTTATCTATGATCATCCTACTTTCGCCTACATTCTTGTGGACATTGATACCTCAAAAGATTTACCCAGGGAGGTCATTTTGATTGCGGGGGCTAGACCATGGTCTCATATTCTTGATTATGAAGGACTTCCTTTACGTTGTAGGAGATGCTTTTCTACAAGTCATTTGGCTATTAACTGTCAAAAATATCGTCAAATCTATGCTACTTGGTGGAAAGATGCTCTTCGTGAGCATCTTACTATGGGAGAATCTTTGGATGATGACTCTGGGGATGATATATTGGCCCATAAAGTCGTGGCTTCTTCTGATGGTTTGTAGTTTCCTTCCATTATTGTTGGGGCTCCTGGTTCTGTTACTGTTGTTGGTGTTGTTAGTCCATCTACATTTGTTGGTTTGTCTGCAGTTGTTACTAATGCGGTTGGATTGCCTACTTTTGCTGTTGTGACAGGTGAGGTTGCTGTTGTTGCTAATGATTTTGCTAATGGTGTTGTGACTGCAAGTTTATCTGCAGCTCCTATTTGGTATTCCTTGCATAACCACCCCATTTTATTTTATTTTGGAACAAAATGCCCCCCCCTTTTTTTTGTTCGCCTTTGGTTGTTTGGTTGGGTCTTAGGAGTTGTTTGTTTTGCTGCTAAGTCTGTCTTTTTCTCTATGGGAGGCGGGTCCGGAACCAAATCTAAACATGGAACTCTTTCAAGGTTTCTAGTTCGGATATCGTTCCAACTTCGACTACATCTTCTCTTTTGTTTCTCCTTTGCTTTTGTTGGTTGTTTTCAACAAACACTTGGGTTGGTCCATCCTCTTGTTTGTTGGTCATTTCCTTGTGTGTTTTTGTTTGTTTGCTTGCACGGAAGTGGAATTGGGAATGGAACGCAAGTATGAAAATTCAAGTTTCCATATTGTGTCCCCGTTCTGACTCTGTCTCTACTCGTTTCCTTTCTCCTCATTTTTCTTTTATTTGGGCTGATTCCGGTGTTTGTTCCTGTCCTGCTTCCCTTGTGCTTGTGTTTTGTTCTTTGCTTTTTTGTTAGGACCAGATCCGGACCTAGAATCAAACTTTGAACTTTGTGAAGTTCCATTTCGGTTTTGTCTCTGCCCTCGTCTTTGGTGTCGTGTTTTGGTCAGTCTTTTTGTCGAGACCGGATCCGGGGTTGGAAATTAAGTAAGGAACTTTGTGTTGGTTTCTTTATCTTGTCTCCGAACTGGATCTGCGTTCGCCTTACCTTTTGATGTTCAGTTGACTTGACTTAACTATCTATTCACGTATTTGGCTCCATCCTTGAACTACCACATTTATGGCATTAAATACTGCCTATTTGTACACATGAATTGATTTTTAAAATGTTTTATCATGTTTAAATTGGCTCATTATCATTATTATTTGAATTTTTAAAGCAAACCATGGCTAGGGAAGTCTCAAAAGGATTGATTTGATCATGGAGGCGAGTTGTGGAGCAAATCTTGGCTAAATTCTGGTCAGTCCTGAGGAGTTGTTGGGGGATTAAACTATGCTATTCCTGGTTTTCTTTAAGCCCATGTGACCCAGGGTTTAAAGTTCATATGACTATACCTTGTTTGAAATACTCTTTGTTTCCTGGAATTATTCTGCTTCCATTCATTATGATGTCTTTATACCTTGTTCTTGGTTGGAACCAGAGCCAAAGTGGAAGTTGAATTTGGGAACTAATAATTAGTTCTGTTTTGGATCCCGTTCTGATCGCGCTTCCGAACTGTTTTGGTTCTTATCACATTCTGATCCCACTTCCAACCCCATTTTGGTTCTTATCCCATTCCGATCCTGATCCCGGCCCCACCACATGATAAGAAATATCTTTTATGCCTAATACTTCTATGGTTTTGCCTCCGATAAAGGAAAAGTTTGACTAAGTAAATATTATCTTAGGAGGATGGAGAAGGGATTATATGATTGACTAACCTAGATGTTTTGTTCATCTAATACAAGAAGTTGATGCAGAAATCAAGAAATGTCGGGGGCATCAAATGAGGCCTCTTAGAGAAGCCAACCAGGTGAAACTTCATGGCAAGGAGCTAGACCGAAGAAGATCAAGGTGGAACAACTTCCGTATACCTTGAGATAAATTATGCAAAAAGGAGATAATGGGGCGAATCTATTATTAGATCAGTTTATGGATATTAGGGAGGAGGTAAGAACTGCTGAAAGGATGCAAAGGTTGGTTTATACAGAATTTGAAAGGATTAGATTTGAAGATGATTGGTTAGATGAACTTGATTCAGGTACTCTTCAACAAGTGTTCTCCAGTTATGATGAGTACATCCTTGAGCATTTAGTGCAAAAGTGAACTGACTCTTTTCACCATACCCAATATTTTCTTTTCTCCTCTTTTGTGGGTTTTGACATAAGCTCAACTTTGAGTTTGATCTGTGGGTTTCACTTTCTTCTTGGAATATCAGATTTCTTTTTGGTACAACATAGTGATCAACCTTGTAATGGGGGTTCATGAGTCCACTTCTGTGTTGAGTTTCAACTCCATTAATTGTGGATCTTGATTGATAATTGAAAAAATTGTGCATGTTGCACCCTATATGTATTATTAGGTTCTACTTTCTAAAGGTTGGCTAATTGAAGAAAGATCAACCACCTGATGATAGATAATAGAGATTAGATCTAGGATTTCTATGTTTTAGGAGAGATACTCTAAAATTTCAGTAAAAACTAGTTATTTTATAGTTTTTCATACATCTTTATGTTATGGTTTTAAAGTTTGGATCTATTTTGATAAGGTTAATGGTACATGATCAATCCATACGCCAATGATTTTTTCTATGCTTAATTTTTTCTTATTTGATGAAAGTCAATAAAAGGAACTAGATTCAATATTATATCATTGGATTATTTGTGGATGAAGTTGTTATCGTATTCATTTGATCTATGTTTTAGATGATGAGTGGGTGATTTGTTTGAAGTAAGTTTAGTGAATGTTGATGGTATTTGAATTAGCATTATGGATGTATGCAATAGCATAGTTTATTCTATGGATTACATCTTGCTATAGTTATAGTTAGGTGGAATAAACACTCATTATTGAAATACATGTCTAGATATGTAAGAATTTTACTCATGTTTCTTTGATTTGAAGCTCTGATTCATCTTTTTATTTTATCTGATTAAGTCAATCTCCTTTGTTAATTAAATCATTCCTTCTGATTTAATTATCCCTATTTAATTAAATCTCTAAAGTCTATCCATTAAATTAAATAAATTAAAACCTTATTTGATTTAATCTAACACCATCTCTTTTAATTAAATAAATCAAAATCCTTGTTTAATTAATCTCTTGTCATATTCCTCTCTTATTTGATTTAAATAAATCCATAAATTTGAGTCAGATAGGTCACATCATCTAACCTCTCTCATTAAATTAATTAACCCTCGATTAATTTAATCTCATCTCATGTCCCATTCTCTAGATAATGCAAGTTGCACATGAAAATATATTTAATTCATTTATTAAATCTCTATTTTCCTCACAAGGCATCTTTTGGAATATTCTCTCAATTTGAATTCAAAAATTCCAAGTCAACATGTACATCTGACAGGGCAATAAATTCATCTTACATGTCCTTTTTCTTGAGCCAAGTGGAATTTATTGCATTTTCCCCTCCCTCTTGCAAGTCATTTCAACAAATTTGAATTTCAAATATTTGCATTTATTGGCACAATCCCCAAATCTTGCACATCCTCCATTCATTCATAGATTGACAAGTGGCATCATGCCATTGGATGAATTTTAGTCCCACATTGTTCAAATTTGACATTCATCCATCTTGGCATTCTATAAATAAAGAGCTCATATCTTCATTTGATCATCCACAATCTATGCAAAGTTACCATGCTCAAATATCCATCCAGTTTCATCAATCATAGTTAGGTCTTGCAGATTTTAGCTTGGAGCACTCTTCAACATCAACAAAGTGGATCAAATCTCTCCAACACATCAAACTTGCATCATAGGAATTGGGAAAGGGCCAATTTTCACATCGAATTGACACCAATTCCCCCATGGGATCATGTGTTTGCTTTCCTAATTAGGATTTAATCTTTGTTTTGTCATTTTCATTGTGTTCTTCACTATTTTATTCCCTAATTTAAATGTTGTAAATGGATTTCATGGGGAATCCTCCTTGTTTTTAGCTTGCATTCTCTTGTTTAAAATTTTTATTCTTGTTGTTTTGCAGAGTACCAAGGTTAGAGTTAGCATTTAGTAGCTATAAGAATTTGAATCATTCTTTCTCATCTTTTCTTGAAATTTCCGCATTTTTTCTCACACAAAAAATTCTAACGTTTGGAGCTCAGTGTCACTGTTTTAGCGCTGCTATCTCTTTAGCGTCATTCTCAGTCAGATGGTGTCTGTCTAAACTCGACACTAGACAAAATTACCTTGAGGCCAGTAGTGGCCTTGAGTTGAGCTCTCTATCCCGGACCACAGTGACAGTAGGCTTGTGAGGGGCACTGCTTGAGAAATCAGCTGACCACGATTCACGAGTTCTTGATGTTGGAAGACAGTAAAAATGGAAAATCTAATTTTAGCACGTGCTTTTGATTTATGATTAATGTGTCTTCTATTTTTTTCTTTTTAATTTCTGTATTTTCTAGAATCTGACTAGTTTTTCTTCCTTGTAGGTGGGAAACCGAAATGAAGGAAGGAGGAACATGAGGGCAATGTCTTACGAAATAAAAGTGTTTTTAAACACTTTAGTGTTTGTTTAACACTTCTTTAAGAATTTGTTATCTCCTCTTTCTTAGGACACTAATTTTTGTTTGGGCTTAAAAAGAATCTTTCCATTTCTTGCAAAAGGCTAAAACGAACTATAGGATCACAACTTACTAGATTTTGTTTCTTGGATTAACAATTGAGCAAACGTCTTTCACTTGTCTTTTGGTGCTTAAAAAGAACTCACATTTTTCTTTGTGGATTTAAAAGGAACAAGTGCAATTTTGTTTTTTGTGAAAGCTTACTTAAACTAAAGGCATTTAAAAAGGACGTATGCGCTTCTCTCACACTTTATAGCGATCTTGAGAATCAAAAGGCCTTTTTCATGACTTTAGGGTGAGACAAAGCAATCACCTTCACACTTCGATTTGGGTTTAAAATTGAACAAAATCTTGTGTGAGTGTGAGTGGGGGCATTGTTGCATATATTCTCTCTCCTTGTTACAACAAGGATTGATCGAGTTACGAATGGTGTTCTTCATTCGCTTTTGTTTATCCTAAAGGGCCTGCCTTGGGGAAAAAGTACTCACCCAAGGGAACGACTCAACCGGTAACACTCTGAACCTGAGAGTATTTCCAGCCGGGATATAAATGTGGATATTGGAAGAAATGCCAATATCACATGGTTGATTTTGACAAGATGGATCCAAAAGGGGACTCTTGCCGTATGGGTCAATCTCCATGAACGAAAAGTCCTTATTAAAACCCATGTGCTAGAATTTTCAAAAATACCTAATCTGTTTGTTGGTGCAAGAACGGTTGTTCTGAAGCCACCCCACACTTTTATGGTCTTCTAGTAGAAATGGAAAACATGCCATGGGAGTTTCATGGGTGTTGATGCTTGGCTGCCCCGTATAAGTGAGTGTCATGGAGGGGAGCCAGCGGGGTCAAGCATCTAACCATTCGCTAGAAATAAGCGTAGCTAGACTTGTCCAAGTGGGAATCCAAAAAATATTATCTTACACATCCATAAGATTGTACTTATTCTTGGGTTACAAAATGCATTGCTTGATCGAAAACGTCTCAAAAACAAACAATTAACATCATCCAAATTTCAAACCTTTTGGAGACAAATACCATTGACTCAATCTACATGTTATTGCTTTCCCTTGGGATTCATGTCCTTAGAGGTTTCTAAACATTGGATTATATCTTGATTTGTCTACTTAAGTAAACAATAGGAAAACCCTTGCCTTAAGTTCATCAAATTTTCACATAACATATCTTGTGGGGTTTGAAGAAACTAAGACATTGGACACCTTATTTTGAAAACTTAAATCCAAGAAAGTGTTTTTGGTAAAATAAAGCTATTAAGCAAAGCTAAGCAAAATGAACTTTCATATGTGTTGAAGACTCACAATCCCAAAGTAAAAATCATTGGTAGGAAATCCAAAAATGAATGTTCAAATGAAATCATTTCTTGGTCACAAAGGTTTATAGGAAGCATTTGCATGCTCTTCAATACCTAGGTCTAGAAAAACTAAGTGTCTTTTTTAGGTTTATCTTAGGATCAAAAGCAAACCAAAAATAATTTTCATCTATCCTTCCAAACATCAAAGATAAATTCATCTCACCATCACCTTTTGAAAAATCTTGAACTCACAATCCCAAAGCAAAAATCATTGGTAGGAAATCCAAAAATGAATGTTCAAATGAAATCATTTCTTGGTCACAAAGGTTTATAGGAAGCATTTGCATGCTCTTCAATACCTAGATCTAGACAAACTAAGTGTCTTTTTTAGGCTTATCTTAGGATCAAAAGCAAACCACAAATATTTTTCATCTATCCTTCCAAACATCAAAGATAAATTCATCTCACCATCACCTTTTGAAAAATCTTGAAATCATCCTTGATACTAGGCTTTGTGGTAAAATCAAAATCATCAAAATCATTGAGACTAAATCCTTGAAAACATTATCAAAATCACCTTTGACTAGGTATGTGTAGATGCATCCTTTGGCATATGCTTAGTCAAAGCTATCAAAATCATCTTGTTTGGCTTAGTATGTGTGGATGAATCCTTCTTCATATGCGTAGTGAAACTATCATCTTGTTTGGATAGGTGTGGGTAGATGCATCCTTCTCCCCACACATATTCAAATTATCATCCTTTGAACAAATCTATCCCTTAGATCATCATCCAATATCTTAGGGTATTTTCATTCAAAATCAAAGGAAAACCAAAATCAAAATCTCAAATCTAAAATCAAATCAAAATCAAAATTTGGAAGCCTAGTATCTCATTCAAGATTTATCGAAAAGAAAAAAACACTCACATCATCCTATCACCTTTTGATCCTCAAAGATATCCTAAGAACGATCTACTTTAGGCATAAAATAAAGATCAATCCAAAGAATCAAGAGATTCATCTCCCATATTCTTGAAAATTGATCTTTGTTTTTTGGTTCAAACTAGATCTTAATACAAGAAAAGCATGGAAGCCAACAAAGAAACACCCGCTTCAAGTGATCTTAGCCAAAAAAACGTAGAAATGAATCTTGCCAAATCAAGTAATCCTTTGACCATCTCACAAAATCCGCAAGAGGAAAACCAAGGAGAGGATATTAACTTTGGAATGTCTCACGAAGAAATGACTGAAATGCTTCAAAATTTGGTGAACCACAAAATCATCAACATCATGATGAGACTTAACCCTTTGTTATACATGCTTGAGCTAGCAAAAAAAGGGGCTAAGTTACCTTCGGATTTCGACGTAAGTACCATAGTGGAGGCATCATTTCCTCCAATCTCATCCACCATTCCCATCTCATCTACACCTCCATCCGAAAACGTCATGCAAAATTTTTTGCAAATCACGATGTCTTTTGCTCCAACCCAACCAAATGTTAACAAAGGAAATGCATTTCTCAATGCTCTTCAAGCACACCCCCTAGTTAATAATCAAAAATTGGATGCAAACACCATCTTGGAACAAAACATACTTGATAACCCATTACACAAGAATGTTCCTCTCACTTTCCATCATGAGCCATCATCAACATTTTTTCACGCAACACCTCAAACCCCCCTCCTCACAAATTCACAAGAGGAGGGAGACATGTTCGGACCAGGGGGCATTTTTGACACCACAACATTCTCACAAGGACTCACCCCCCTCACATTTCCACCTCTCCCACCATTTCCATCACCATCCACACCACTCCTTGGCTTAGGGCTTCCCCCTTTACCAAGTATCGATCAAAACAACATCCTAAACACCAATCAAAGCATTATGCCAAACACTCAAAACTTGTTGTCGACATCGCAACAACAAACAACAAATACACAAACAATCCCAACATCATCAAACACCCCCATAACATCACAAAGCATGGTCTCTCAAGGGCCAATCACATCAACAACACCACATCAACAACACCATTCACCACACAAAATACCAACACGACATTATCGCTCACCACAAATGCCATTCCAAATCCACCACCACCCCCACCGCCACCAACTTCCACCACATCAAGCCAATACAATGCAACATTGCAAGTTGCTTTTCAAAGGGGATTTCAACAAGTGCAAAAACCAAAAGCCATATACCTAGCTATTCAACAAACCACTCAAGCTGCACAAGCCGCCCAAGCAATCCAAGCCACACTACAAACACAACAATCCACACAAGCCCAAGATTTATTGCAACAACAACAAGCCGCTCAAGCATTGCAAGCACACAAGACTACTCAAGCACAAGCTCTATTGCAATAACAAGAAGCACAAGTGCAAGCTTAATATCAGGAACAACAAGCCCAATATCAAGCACAACTCCTAGCACATAGACAAGCAACGCAATTGCAAGCATATCAACAAGCCATAAAGCAATATCAAGAGAAGCAAGAAGTAACATAATTGGTAGCCCAACAATAAGCACAAAAACAAGCGTTGTTGAAACAACAAGAAGTAGAAATCTTAGCACAACAACAACAAGATCAAGAACAGGAGTTATTCATACAAAAACAAGTGGAAGCCTACCTAGCTCGACAAAACATACATATATCATCTAATAACATGTCAAACAACACACCGACCAATACACCCATCCAAACCATGATTGAAACACCCCAAAAAACCTTCATCCCACCCCTTGATCCACAAAATGACGTAACGACACAAATCAGGTTGCTCTCGCAATAAGTAATCGACCTTCAATCAGGGAAAACAACCAAAACACCAAGCAACTTGTGTTCGTATCCATTTGACAGGAGCCTAGTGATCAAACCATTCCCCAAGGGATTTGAAATCCCCAAATTTGACAAATATCAAGGGACAGGAAACCCTAAAGATCACATCAGGG
The DNA here is from genome assembly GCA_007258455.2 of Sequoia sempervirens. Taxonomy (NCBI): domain Eukaryota; kingdom Viridiplantae; phylum Streptophyta; class Pinopsida; order Cupressales; family Cupressaceae; genus Sequoia; species Sequoia sempervirens. The sequence goes on along the minus strand of VDFB02133445.1, from coordinate 369 downwards.
AATTCTAGGTTTATTATGTGGAAGTCGCATACGATGATACTTATTTGATGCGACTATTTCCTAGGAGCTTGGCAGGCCACACTATAGAATGGTTCTCTCGCTTACCTTCAAGCATTAGAATATTACAAGAAATTAGGGATGCATTCATTAAAAATTATGCATGCAACATTGCAATGGATGTTAGTCTAGAAGAACTCTCAGCTCTAAAACAAGGAAAGGGTGAATCATTCACCTCATTCCTACAACAATGGTGATCCAAGGCCAATCGGAGCAAGTGGACCATGCCAGAAGAACAACAAGTTTGACCACCATAGCCAACCTTGAAGGCCGCTTGGCATTTCATCTCAAGGTTTAGGGCATCACCACATA
>VDFB02133443.1:0-12394 GCA_007258455.2 Sequoia sempervirens | reverse complement strand
CACCATCCACTTTACCACCATTACTTCCAACTCCTAATATCCCTCCATCCACTTTGCCACCATTACTTCCAACACCTAATACCCCAGTCATTCATAAATATCCTAAATATCCTAGTCATGACCAACAAATGCACACATTGTGTAAACATAAAGCTTCCACTCATTCCATCTACCCCATGGGATTCAAAAATAAAAATTTGGATGCCTCTACATATAAAGTCAAAAATTCTAAAGGTCCTAAAGCATTAGCATACAATGGAAAAAAGTCAAAGCCAAGTTTATCTAAAAAGCTATATAATCCCATACCTTCAAAAGAAAAGTCTAAAAACAAATTGGTTTGGGTCCCTAAGCAAAAAGAAACCAAGTCAGATGAGGCATTCACGTCACAAAAATCCCAACCATCCCCTCCCATCCAAAATACACATTCCATCCAAAAATCTCAAATTTCAAAAACCCACAAGCCCAATAAAAGTCATAAAAATACTAAGTCTATGTGGGTACCTAAAGCACTTCATCACCCATCTCCTAAGCAAACATCTCCATTGCTTCCTACACCACCTTCCCATCAAAAGCTTCAAAGTTTATCACAATGTGTGCAACCATTGGTCATGATTCCCTTCCATCTCACAACAAATCCACATAACTCCTTCAACTCATCCTTCACTCATTATCCTACATATCTCCCCCATCATCTTCCTATGGTCCATGCTTTTGGCTAAGCCTCCCCATTCATCTTTTGCATAAGCCCCATATAATACCTATCATCTTCCCTACATAATCCGTATCATAATCCATTATTGTCCTCCATAATCCACACCATAATCCATCATCTACCTACTCCATCTCCCTTTCATGTCATCCCTTACCAACATCTATGAGCATAATGGCATTTGACATGGTCCATGCAATGACATCCATCCCTCGTGGGACTAGCACCTTTCATGCAACTAGACACTTGAGTCCCTCCTATCCACAAGTCAAAAAGTCAAAAAGTCAAAATAAAAAGACAAATAAAAAAAAAAAGAGTAAAGAGAAATCCCTTCATCCAACGGTGAAAACCTGGTAAACAGGAACCCTGGATAAGTACCGTGATGAAAACCTGGCAAACAGGCATCATGTGTAAGGTGATCTTTTATGTCGCTTACACTTGGGGGCACAATGTCTTATCTATCCAACTTATCATTTTCATGTCATATCATTTCCATCCTACCTACCATCTTTGGCCATCATACATACCTATCATATTGAGTCCATTCATCCACCTTTCTTCTTTTGATCTTGAGGAAGATATAGGGGCAAAGGTTGAAACATGCTTTGAGTATCTCTTGACATACCTCATTTATCTAAACCAATCATGTCATTATCCTATTGTCATAAATTTTGTCCAAAAAAATCCTAAGTCTTGTACCTAAAATAGGGCATGTTATTCCTATGCGACATAGTCTTTGGAGATCACATCCTTGCTCTCTTATGATGCATACATCAATACCATCCATCCATCTATCATGAGCCTTTTATCCCTTATCCCATCACCCACCCTTGCACCTAGACTTGGTTTTCCCCTTGTCATTGGTATCTAGCACAAAGGCTATTCAAATTTTCATCCTTTGACACCTCAAAACATGTCAAAAGTCCAAAACGGTCAAAACATGTCAAAATTAAAAAAAAATCAAAACATTCCAAAAGTCCAAAAAAATCAAAACATTCCAAAAGTCCAAAAAAATCAAAACATTTCAAAATACAAAAAAATCAAAATATCCCCAAAAATACAAAAAAATCAAATAGCCAACAAAAATTCAAGCAATAATTCAAATGCAAGTCAATCCATATCAATCAAGTCGATCAATCTTGTCAAATTATCCAATCACATCCTTTTGTCTTAATCCTAATATTGTTGTAAACCCAATCAATCAAAGTCAATCTATCAATTGTCAGTCATCCTTGTGTTGATCTAGGGATATGTCTTTCCCCACAATGACAACACTATCATCATTAGTCACCATCATCAATCAATCAGTCAATCAATCAACGATTTACAACTTGACAGGGGCAGTACCTTGTTTGTTTTTGGTATCATTTGTGCATGCTTGCTTGTGTGTGTTATCATTTTATCTTGCATTTGTATCAAATCCATAGCATTCCAGCTAATATTCATATCTTGTGTGTGTTGGAATATCTTTTTGCATTATCCTTTGCATCTAAGGTCACATAATACCTTTTGTGCATTAGGACTTTAATGCTATAAGTCTACTTCCTCATACATCTAGACAAGGTTGTATTACGCTGGGGCATGAGACACATTGTCACCTTGATCCTTATATCTTGGTGCATAATGTCTAGTGCTATATCAAACATCATGGTTGCTCATCTTTCATTGCAACATAACGTATCATCCATTCCTTCATCTTTAGTTCTTGACCCATCCCTTTCATTTCAAGAGCCTACCCGTGTTTGTTCAATCCGCCTATCCTCTCGAGGGGGCATCATCATATTCTGATATCATTATCCATTTTTCTCTATCCATACCTTAGTTTCTTTGAAATGATGTTACTCGACAAAAATCACATCACTTCGAACATCATCTCAAAGAGGGGCAAAATGTAGACACCCAAAATTGTCCTCTTGCAACACCTGTCTCGACATTTCATCATTTAGGAATCTTGTAGCATGTTTTGCCCTAGGTACCCATGTCATCATTTATTTAATTAAACATCATTTATTTAATTAAATAAATTTTATTTATTTAATTAAATTCATATTCATAATCCATCAATTTCGCTAATGTTAATTAAATAATTTATATTATTTAATTAATGAAATCATTTCTATTCATTTCTAATGTTAATTAAATAATTTGTATTATTTAATTAATGAAATCATAAATTCAACATTAATTAAATAAATCCAAAATTTATTTAATTAATAAAATCCTAAAAAGATCTTCTCGCTTTCCAAAACCTAACTCGTGTGCATCTAATTAATTTATTTAATTAGATAATTCATCAATTATCTTCTCATCTTTTTTAACATTTATTTCCTTTAAAACAGGAAATGAAATCTTTCTATCTTTTTTGACATCTTATCTCATCTCGTAGTATTTCCTCTTTTGTCAAAAATCAAATCATTGTCAAATCTTGTCAAATCTTATCTTCGTCAACATCACGGCTCTATAAATATGGCCTCTCGCAATCCATTTAGGGGGTTGATTAGTCTAGCACCCAGACTCTGTCAAAATCAGTCTTCTATCTTTATCTATCATTCTTTCTATTTGTCATTGTCATTGTCAAGTCGTTATGCTACAGTAATGAGTACTCAACATTCCTCCATTGTCAACCCTTCAAAATCTCGCATTCTCATGCAGGTGGAGAAGAGCCATGGAGATAACGAATTAGTGTGGAGAGATCGGTTTGCATTTGTGTTGTTTATTGTGATTTTCATATTATTTCATACTCTATTGTGCTTGATATGAATTAATTAGATTATTGTTTTCAATACTCTAAATCTGCTGATTTTTACCCTATCTACACCTTTGATTTAGAATTAGAAGTTATTACCATATACCTTTTCATAGGTGCTTCATGTCACTTGAGGCATCCCCTCCTAGTTCATAATTAGTCTCTACAACCATAACATTCTCATGCTATTGTTCTTGCTAGTGTTGATTTACCTAGGGCTGTTCTCTACTCACCCCTTCTCCTTCAGGTTCCCCCTATACCTTCCTTTGCAACATTTTTTTTGCTAAGCCTACCAGAACGTATGGGTGTAAGTATTTTTGCTTCAATTTTCCCCGTTTCCTTTTTAATAATCTTCTTCTTTTTTGAGAAAATTTCCTTTTCTTTGTTTTTGAGAAACCCTCTTTCTGTTTGAAACCTCTTCCTCTAGTTCAGAGGGTGTGGAAGTTGTGGATACACTAATCCTGCTCCTAGACTTTAGTGACTTAGAAGAAGGTAACTCCTCATTTTTAGATGGCCTAGACTCTAGATCTATAGGTTCTTCATGCACACCTTGGCTACAAGTAGGTGAGGCCATAGGTGAATCATGAGGGTTTTCCTCTTTAGGCTCATTTTGGGGTTCATTTTAATTTCCTATATTTGCAGGCACTACAGGTGCATCTAGAAAACTATTGATTTCCTTGCATTCCTTGGCCCTAAAATCTTCCCACCTTACTTATGGGTGTTGAATTCACAGACTCCTTTTTATCAATAAGGTAACTAAACAATGGTAAGAGGGAAGTATCCGACTATCTTCTTTAGTATTCTGAAGCCATTATTTTCAACAAGTTATATAAATAATTCGATACATTTACTACCCTATTGTGCCTAAGATGACTTAAAAACTTGAAATGGGTTGTATATAATAAATTTTGTCTACCATCACATGTAATGTATCTAACAATACAAGAGGAAAACCTTGCCCATAACTAGTGGAGAGATAATATCTTTGTACCTTGTGATGAGGAATCCAACTCCTCTCTGCATATGGAAATTTCTTCTCGAGTTGTGATTCCATTAGATCGAGTTAGGAATTATGTTCCTGTCCTTGGCAATCTAGTCACTTGAGTAATGGCGGTCTCTATTGCATCCACAAAAAGTCCTTTTACCATGGATTCATCGTATTGTAGAGTTTATGCAAATATTCTCATTAAATCATCACTGCACTCTGTTAATTTTAGAAAATAATTGAGCCAACCAACCCTTTTGAATATGGGAAGGACAACTACATCCTCCAAAATCTGTTGATGAGCTATAGGATCTCTCCTTATGACATCTCCTCCCATCCTAGTTTCCTTTACTGCTTAGTATTATGAATTCAGCTCTAAAAATTCAACTCACTCTTTGCTTTGCAACCTCAACTTCTCTTATGACTTCAAAACCTCAGTTTCCATATATATTCTTACTACTACACCACACTATAATTACAAATTCCTCTTCATATTCAGCTCTGGTATAAACCAAGCTAAAGTTTACAAAAACTCTATAGGGTTTCAAGTTTTAGCAATTTTGAAAATGGTAGCAAAAATAGCAACAAAAATAAAATATGACTAAGGGATTTGCATGCCATAATATTCATTAAATTCAGTTTAGGGTGGTAGATTCAAAAAGACTAGAAAAAAGATCGAGTAAGCCTACCCTCCCCCCAACATAATTGGTGAAGTGACCTCACTTCACGGTGATGATTTAGAGGTGGTATAAATGTGAGTTGATGGAAATTAATAATTTAATATTTTGTATGCATGGAATTAAATGAAAAGTGCATAAAAAGTTTAAAGAAAACTTGATTAATCATAATAGCATGTTAGAGTAATAAGTTATTCACTTAATTAATTTAATCATATTGGTTAATTAAGTCACTTATCACTTTAGTTACTTAAGCTAAACTTGGGCACATTAATAATTAATTATTAAGTGTGCACACTAGGGTTTCCTTTTAGGGTTATGAATAAATTTCTTTTATAAAGAAATTCATCTCTTGTAATTTCTCAATTCCTGAATATTATTCATTTGCACATCTTCATGCAAATTTCTCTACTCTTTCTGTTTTTCTCTTTGTGGAAGGTATTTTATGGTTTACATGTTTGATCTTGGATTCTAACATGGTATCAGAGCCTTGATTTGCAACCCCTTCTCAGTTTTTGGAGAAATTAATTGCAGAGCACATTTGGGGTTCCTCAAGGGTTTCATTCCTTGAGCTTATTTATGAAGCATTTTGGATTAGATCGAGCATCTCCATTGGATTCAGAGCACTAGGAAAAGTTAGGATTGGCTTTTGTTTCATTGATTTTCATCACCGTTTGTTAGATCTGTGAGGGTTTGAAGTTAATGAGGGTTTCTAGATCCATATCATACCTACAATTTTTGAGTGATTTGACCTCAAATAGAACTCACCATTGCATTCAGAGCACCCAAAAACCCCAAAATTGATTGTCAAATTGTCGAAATCGGACATAGTGACTCTGACAGGCAATTTTTTTTCATTTCTAGGTTGTACAGCCTGGTACAACATGCAATCCAAGAAATTTTTTTAAAAAAAGAGTTAAATGGCGCCACCATCAGTAAATCACTAGCAATTAATGCTAGCGGTTAGCCTAACTGCCAGGCTTAACCCCAAACCCTTTTGGAGGAATTTTGGTATTTTGGCCATAAATTTTGTGTCTGAACTCATATTTTTGAAAACAAAATATCATCAAAAAGATGATTTCGAGCCCAATCTAGTGGTGTAGGTGTCTTTTTCTAATTTTTCTATTATGTTATAGTTTATTCCAGTCAAATTTAGATCATCTTTTTTGTGCTTCTAGGGGCATATCTTTTGCATATGGTCTCCATTTTTTGAAAATGAATAGGCATTGGAAAGCTAATTCAGTCCTCTACATAGATCTAAGGTCAATTTTTAATCATGGAGGAAGATGTGAACATTGGTTTGTGCATGCACTCTTGTTTGTTTTCATGCACTAGGTTTGCATTTTCTCTTTAATTTATGCATGTTTTGCATTCTCTCCTTTTACAATTATGGGTTATTGTAATAAATGAACTTATATAAAGTTCCATCAGGGGATTTTCTTAAATAATAATCTGATTAGAGTGTAGTTGCATTGCATGCACTTTTATCTCATCTTCATATTGATGACAACTCGTATGAGTTGTACATGTATTATGTAGTTTCTTTTGGCCTCATCTTGGTCATAGCTTGACACATTTTGGTTTCACATTGGCTCACCTCTCAGATTTAGAGCCTATGTTTAATGATCCTGAATTACATCAAATTCACATCAGGTCACATCTCAGTTTGAGGGCGATTCATTTTATGGTTAATGTTCTAGAATCTTCATGGTACTTTCTCCTTTGGATCAGTTTTAGTCACAGTTTGGCATTAGCATTGAGATACACATAGCTTCCAGATTCTTTCTTCATATAATTCCCTCTTATGGGGGTATCATTTATTCATCTATTGTTGCTTCATAGATTCTAGTGTTGTTCCAGTTTGTGAGTTTTCTAGTGTTTCATGGCATCAGGTCTATTGTTGCATTATCATGATTCCGCTTGAGTCCTTTAGTAACTCTCATATGGTTTCAAGTAAACAAAGGTATCTTTCCTTTCTTCCCAAATTCAGGATTCTAGTGTTACTTCACTAGTGTTCTTCTAGTGCTTCTTTGCAGCAGGTCATCTCATTGAGGGGGGGTTTTGTCCTGCTAGGTTTTCTCCTCTTTCTCATTCATTGAATTTATACATGGGTACCTAATTAGGCCTTATTACTGGGACACATCTTTGCTTCCATGCATCTTTTACTTAGTGTTTTAGCTACTTACTAAGTTCATCTTAAGGGGGGGTGTTAGAGTAATAAGTTATTTCACTTAATTAATTTAATCATATTGGTTAATTAATTCACTTATCACTTTAGTTACTTAAGCTAAACTCAGGCACATTAATAATTAATTAATTAATTATTAGTTTATTAGGTTTATTATTGCTTTTATAAAGCAATTCATCTCTTCTAATTTCTCAATTCCTGAATATTATTCATTTGCACATCTTCATGCAAATTGCTCTACTCTTTCTATTTTTTCTCTTTGTGGAAGGTATTTTCTGGTTTGCATGTCTTATCTTGGATTCTAACATAGCATACCTTAAGTATTATGGTGCAAAAATAACCATCGGTGGCACATGGAAAGTGAAAAAACATATTTTCTTTTTGATTTGATTCGACATATATGAACTGCAAGGTAATGAGTATCAAATGGCAAGTGGATATGATGGGACATATGTGAGTTGGTGAGTTGACAACTCCAAAGATTTGAAATGAATGCGAGCAATAAAGCAATTATGTTGCAATACTTAGCACGAATTGATGGATAAAATATGTGGATATTTTGGAAATGAATGTGCATAACCTTGCAATAAATATGGCACCAAATGAGTTGAATATTCTTCTAGTCATCAAACGTTGCTACGGGTTCCTGGAGTGTTAGGTCCCAATCAAAATTTTGGTAGTATGAAGCTATAGGTCCCAACAACATCAGGACCCCTGTGAATATTGGTAACAGGTCCCTTGAAAGATATCCTAATTATTATTATGATCGTACAGTGTGTGCTTGTGAGAAAAAAAAATAGAAATTTAGTTCCATGTAAACTTAGGGACTGAGCTATGTAACTCAGTCTCTAGGCCACCAGAAGTACTAGGTATGTCTCTTATTACAAAAGTGGGACTCTATGAATCAATTTCTATTTTAGGTTCATTGTGAGCACCATATTGCTGGATCAATGAAAATATGAATTCATCGTGTTGCATTGGTTTCTTATATAACTTTAGTTTGTGGCCATTAACAAGAAGTGAGAACCATAGTGGATCAATAGTATGCAGCTAGACTACACCATTAGGGTAAACTTTGCTAATCTCATAGGGACCCAACCATCTAGACTAAAATTTTCCTTTGAAATCTTTATACCTCAAATCATATAATAGTGCCCAATCTCCCATAGTGAATTCTTTTGTTTTAATGCACTAATCATGCCATTTCATTCCCTATTGTTGTACTACCTCTATATGATGGACAACTTCCATCCTTATCTCATCCAACCCATTCAAAGAATGCAACCTTTCCTTTTGTGCTTCTATTAAATGCATCGCCAACTTTACTATTGTCCTTAATGTTTTGTATTCAAACTCAATAGGAAGGAATGTTTTCTTTCCATAAACTAACTCATAGGGTGTAAACCCAATGGTTGTTTTCCATGTAGTCCTATATGCCTAGACTGCTTTAGGTAACCTAGAAACCCAATCTTTCCTATGCAACTCTACTATTTTCATGAGAATGCTTTCAATCTCCCTATTTGTGACCTCTGCTTGACCATTAGCCTATGGATGATAGGGTGTTGATTTCTTCTTTCTAGTTTGATATTCCTGAACCAGAAAGAAAATAGAGAGGGGAGAGTGCCCACCTAGTCTCCTTTGACCACTCAATAATGTCCTAGGTTCCCAAATTGGATTGACTATCAACCTAAATGGTGATTCAATTCTCAACAAGGGAGAACTAGGATGGGGTTCAAGATTTGAGGTGTTCACCACCAAGCAAAAGCTTGGAAAAGACAACTTAACATTCAACTCACAAAACCTAGTAATGCAAGCTAAATGATGGATGCAAATGATGAAATTCAACAATAGAAAGTTATGATTTGCGTACCTAAGAAGTCTAGAAATGTGATGAGGATTCTAGAAATGCAAAAAAGCTATCAAAATATGCTATGGAGGACTAAGAATCCCTTACTATTGTCTTAGTCTCGTTGCTATTTTTTGAGGTAGATGCAATATCTTTAGATGTCAGAATAGGATCCGAAAGAATCTCTAAAAACTAATTTCGGGAGGACTAAGACAACCTAGGTCATGACTTAGTCCCATATGGAATTTCTGAAATCTTCGAATGTGGTCTTGAGGCTCAAGGTCTACACTCCCTTCTCATATCTCAAGTCTTGAAACTTCTGTATGTGGTATGTAGGTGAGTTTCTATGAAGATGACAACTTTGCAATGTAACTTTTCAACTTTGTAACTTTGCACTTCATGTGATCTTCAAGTCTTCAACCTAAATCTATTATCACAAACACACAAGAGAGGAAAAACTTGTTGATTATTAGTAAATGGAGGTTTTCCTTGGTCAAACCCCTTGTTGGTAATTAAACCTTGAAATGAAATGAAATAAAGGAGGAAAATGATGAATGAACAAAGTGCTATGTTGCAACTCACCAAACCCTTGTTGTGAAATTTTCAAACTTGTGTGAGATGGGTAGCTTGAGTATATATCTTGAATCAAAGGAGTATTTGATAGATATTGACTTGAATTGCTTGCTTGAATCAAAACCCTACATCACAAATGTATCTAAAAAACACACATGATGCAAGAAGATATTTGATATGATGCTTGAAGCTTGATGATGGATCCAAATGCTTGATGAACTACTTTTTAATGCTATTATGAACTCAATTTTATATGAGGAATGAATACTTGAATGCTTGTTAGGATAAAATGATTAAAAGAACCTTGTATTTATACTTATCTACGCTTAATATCCTGAAAGTACACCACAACGTGTCGACATATGAATTCATTAATTAAAGGAGGCTAAATCCCACCAAGATTTAAAATTAAATCCTAAAAATAACCTAAGGGCGACTAAGATGCCCTAGGTGGAATCTTAGTCTTGAGGCATGAAACTCAGGGCACAAACTCCAAAATGGGGCCCATTTAAGGTTTTTTTGAAATCAATGTCCTAGGACCTTTGGGCGACAAAGAAACCCTAGGTGGCGTCTTAGTCCCAACCCAAAAATTAGGGACACAACCAAAATCATTAAATTATCATTTATCCTTTGATGTTTTTCGGGATTAGCTAGAAAAAGATATAGTTTATTAGGCTCTAGATGCAAAATAGGACCAATTAAGACAAACAAGGGTAAAAAAGAAAGGCACACCCAAACAAGTGTGAAAATGCAAGGGTATGCATTTTCCCACACTACATTTAGCCCCCACTTTAGTGAGAGGATGAACTTGCTTCAAACTCACACTAAAGTAGCCAACCATGCAATAAAGAAGGGTTCAAATGTATGAATGTTAGTAAGATAGGATGAAAATAACCTAGAGGGTGGCCAAGCCCCCAAGATCAAGACCCTATGAAAAAACAACATAGGCACAAAGGAACACACATGCAGATGATATATGAAGCCATAACCAAATCAAAAACATACACCATCAAAGATAGAAAAAGGAAAAAGGGAAAAATAAAATGCAATGTAACAAGATTTGACTAGGTGTCCAACACACTGTGGATCAGGTCTAGGTTGTTTGTCCAAAAGAGGTTTACAAGTGGAACACATTGTCTACTATGCAAAAAAAAATGTATTCTCACAAGGGATAGTGAAGCTAGCTGTCCACTAGGTGAGCCCCAAGAGGTCCATATCAAATTCATACCCTATGACTACGATAAGGAAAAAAATAAAATTCATGTTCACAAGACCTAGTGAAGCTAGTTGTTCACTAGGTGAGCCCCAAGGGACCATATCAATGACATACCTCCATCCCTTTAATAAGGTACAAAAATAAAATTAAATGCAACAAGAAAGAGGGATGTTTGAATGGATTTTTGTTGGCTTATGTGAGGTCTTAATCTAAAAGGACATTGTTCCTAATGTCTCCAAGAGAGGACCAATGAAAGGATAAAAGTTTTGCAACTTATAGAATGCAGTGTGTTGTATCACCCCTAAGAGGAATGCAATATGCTAAGATAGATCAAGCTCTTGAAGAAAATTACTCCCAATGTCACCACAAAGAGAAAAACACATTACATGAAGTAAGAAAATCACATCAAGGAACAAGAAAAAAGAAAAATGCAAATGAAATCATGCCAAAATAATGCCAATGTATGCCCCCAATTTAAAGAAATTACTAAACACCATGCTGTGAGAAATTACTTTAAAGTATCCAAAAATGAAAAAGGAAAAGAGGGTTTCTCCCCAAAAACACATAAGGGATCTATGGATTTGGGGTGAGTGTTTGTCTTTGATGTAATGATATTAGAGAACTCAAAACTGTCAGCATTCCCCAAATATGCATAGAACTAGAAGAATGACACAAAGTGAGTGAAAAAAAAAATGAAAAACATTTTGAGTCAACATGGAAGAGACATAGGGTGTCTCGACACCTTATGTCATTCCCAAAAGGAGAACACAAGAAAAACATGAAAATGAAAGGTAGAGATCAATGAAAAGGAAAAGGATTATTGTTGATGTTCTTGCAGCATTGGGTTGCATCTTCTAGACCCGCGTATGGAGATAATTCAAATGGAGCCTCAACGGCTATTTGAATTATATACACTCCTTCTCCTGGGCCGACTTGAAGCAAGTGAAGAGACACATATTTTAATACTAGTTATTTGTGATGAGGCCAACCTCTTATCCTTGGCGCGATTATCTATGAAGGATGACTTATTTGAAAAGTCTTATCTCTTGTTCGAGGCTGGCATGATGATATTTAAGGGTTGTGTCTCTCTCCATTCATTATGTATATATTACCATTCCTTTCTCTCATTCAAAAATAGATTCATTGTACACATTCATCATAAGTCATCATATTCTTAGTGCCAATTTTGTAGAGGAGAAGATTGAAGAATTGTATAAGGTTGAGTCTCATTGTTGTGCATCTATATCAGTTTGTAGTGTCTCTTGTTGGCATTCATATCAGCCTTTGTAAAGGAGACTCTTGGATTTACATTTCAATATAAAAGATATATATTGTTGTTGGGTTTTTCTCCCTCAAGAGGAGAATTTTCCCAAGGTATCTGTTGTATTATTGTGTCTGATTTTGAATTATTTTTTTGTGCACTTAATCTGATCATAAAACTATCCTGGTATCAG
>VDFB02133442.1:0-21793 GCA_007258455.2 Sequoia sempervirens | reverse complement strand
GTTCATCCCACCAATTTTTTATTAAAGCAGCAAAATCAGGATGAAGGTTCCACATTATTTCAAATCTAAAAGGGAAAGGTCCTTTATTGTGATCAACATTTCTTTTAAGCACAATAGCATTATGGTCTAATCCAAATCTTGGGAGAAAAAAAAAGAGAGAGATATTGGGAGATGTTCCAATTAGAAGAGATGAGAAATCCGTCCAACTTTACTTGAATCAATTGATTACCAATCCTTCTATTAGACCATGTGAATTTGGAGCCCTGTAGAGGAATATCAGAAATCCCAGCAGAATTAAATAATTCAACCAACTCCATCATACTATCAGTGTAATCATCCAACCCCCCAAAATTTTTAGAAGGTAGAAGAGGGGAATTGAAGTCACCTCCAAGCATCCAATAGTCATCATGTTTACTTTCAATAGCATCATTCAAAGAATCCATGGCTACAATCTATCCCTACTTAAGTTTGGGGCATAGATATTGATTAAGTTCCATTTCTCTTTATAAGAAATATCTTCCAGAGAAACCATTACTATTCCTTCCAGCAAAGCCCAAATTTCCTGTGAATTTTGAAGGATTCCAAAGAGTAACTATTCCTCCTGAAGCTCCTTCTACCTCACTAACATAGTAATTCACACTAGACCAAATTTCCAAAATTGCCTTGTCAAAGGTATCTTTCTTTACTTTGGTTTCTTGAAGGGGCAAGCTTAACTAAGCGAAACCAGGATACTTATTTTTTATTGGTCAATGATGGTTTGCTTGTTCCTTGACCCACATGACATAAATGGGGCCTAGTCTCCAAGCATGCATACCATTTACTTTACAACACATTAATGCAAAAGGAGCTTATCCAGGGGTTCTTGGTGGAAATTAGGCCTTCATTGTGGTAACACTCAATCTTTACCACTAATCACACTTGCTAGATTAAGATCATCATACTTAAAACATAGAATATTAGTAATTTTCCATTCAATGGAAATGTTGAAATGTATCTGTCAAAACAAGGCCATTATTTGTTTGTAGTTTCATTATTTCTGGTAATTTAACATTGGAGTTTACCCAAATTGAGAAGTTTCTAGGCCCTAGGATTAGCAAGATTTTATAGAAAAATTATCTATAATGTACTCTCTAAGATAACACAACTCCTACAAAACTGTGAGAAAAAGAAAGGTATTCAAAAGAAATAAGCACAACAACAAATCCTTCTATGCTCTTGAAGAGGCATTGAAAAGTGCACTCATTCCAGGGATAACTAACTCATCAAGGTTATTTGTAATTCATAATGGCACCAAAACTCAAGCTATGGAAGTTTTCCTTTAATTAGTTCACAAAGTAATAGGCTACAAGAGTGAGAAAATTAACAATGCAGAACAAAGCAACCCCATATTTTTCCAAACTGCTAGCAGTCATTCATGCCATCAAAATCCAAAAGCATTGTATTGCAATTGGAAAATCCAAACTATACATAGACTGCAAATATTTATTACACTTACTTCAGAAGGAGAGCATTCAAGCACACAATATAGTTGCTCTCAAGATTCAGCAGATGCAGAACCAAGCTAGTATTGAATAGGGAAAAAGAACATTGTTGTAAATGCCTTATATCAAGTTTAATCAACATTGATTGTAAGAGGAAACTTCAAACAAGAGATTATGATAGCAAACAAATGATAGAGGATGCCAAAATATTATGGAGCTCTTAAAGAAGTATGACTTTCTGCCTGGGCATATATTAGAAGAGAACATTAATTACTATCCTAACATTGACTTCCCTTAGATACAGATCTTGTACAAAATACATTATACATTCACAAGACATGAAGCAACAAGAGCACATATCTTGTAAACATGAAGCAAGATTGATAGATCCCTCCAGAATTATGACAAGTGGAAACAATATGGAAATACGAAATGAGGAGAAAAATGCTACCTAGAAAAGACGCTATACGTTGTTTAGTAGGGAAGTTATAGCCAGATTTAAAACGCTGAGATTATGTGGATGCAAACTACCCTTGAACTAAGCATATATAAACACCACAATTAGCCTAGTTTATTTTTAGTTAGTGATCCGTACATGTGTAAGTACACCTCATTCAATCTATGGCACAGTTGGTGAAATGTACATGCAGACTAGTATTATCTAGTGTACTAGGCTGAGTGTATAAGGTGGAATCTACAATCTGGGGATATTACCAGGAAGAACTAATTATAAATTATTCTCATCATTTCCTTATTGCTTAATGGAGTTTGTCTCCAACTTCTGCATTAAATGAGGAGAATTCTCAACAAAATCTTGACTTGGAGAGCCACTTGGCCTGTTGGCAAACTCCTTTGGACCACAGGTAGTGGTTTGCTTCTTGTGATTGATGCATATCCAAATATCAAGCAAAGTATCATGGACCAATGGTTGCTGACTAGATATTCAGTATGAGTAATAAAAAACTCCTGCAATTGTGATGGCTTGTACAACTTGAGTTGCCTCACATTGACAACATCATGGATACAAATTTGAGCTGGGAAATACAAAGAAAAGATGAATTGGCAATCTAAAATCTTGGTCTGGCTATCAATTTGCATATGGAAGGAAGTGAATTTAAGCCTATCTAGCACCTAAGAAGCTTCTACAATAATTTCCAAAATGACTAAGGAAGTGAGAGTTGTGATAAAGAAATAATAATGACAGGTAGCCTACAATCTCTTCAAACATGTTAGAAGAAGAAATCAACAGCTGGTGGAGCATAACTTGTTCTGTTGCAAGGCATTAAAATTGCTAATTTGGAAAATTGGCATACCTAAAAGAAGATTAGATGTAAAGTTTTGGGCTTGCCACTACCGAAATCCATGGAAATAAATTCCTATGTTTCTGAAGTTATGGACAATCCAAGCTGATTGGAAAAGCTTAGACTGGTTGCAAAGTGAGCATCAACAAAAGAAATCTTAAACTTGCTTCCACATAGAAGAATAAAAGTAGCATTGTAAATTTTGCAAGGTTGTCTACATCCCAAAATGTCCAGCAAAGGAGAGCGAATGAGATTCTTTGAGTAAAAATTGGTAAGGGCCAGCAAGAGCACAAAGTTGAGTGGAATTGTACAACAACCCATCCCTCAAATTGTAATCAAGGAAAGAATTTTGATTGATTACTATGGGTTGGTGCAAAGCATTAAAGACTAGATAGAATTGGGTATTCAAGGAGAAGCTTCACTCATTATAACTATGATAATTCAGACAAAATCTTGATGGAATTTTTATGGTTAAAAATGATTTGAAAAAGAATGGTGTGGGGGGCAGGAGGGGTTTTTTTATATTAGTTGCATGTCAAAAGTCCAAGATGCTAACTGAGGAAGACAGCTGATAAGATCTACCACTTTGTTGATGACACCTTGCTAGTAGTTATTCACTGATTGTAAGATGCCTACTGCAAATGCCAATGTTCTTGAACCTTGGATTGGGAGTGCAAGAACTGGAGAGGTCAATTGTGTGTGTTTACCTTGATCCTCATGGACTCCATGCTAATCAATAAGGAAATGAACTATTTGTCTAGAATTTTCTAGAAAGAATAACTACTTTATCACAGCTTGGAGCTAGTGTTGACAAAGAAGATCCATCATTGTCTGCATATGGACCAGTTGGTAATTGCAAGTCCTACTATAGATCAGGATGTCTAGATAGATTACTACAAATTTACCAAGATGGGGCATGAAAAAAGCATCAATGATGCACATGAATGTGGCAGGTGGATTGGTGAGGCCAAAAGGAATGATCAACCACTAGTAGAGACTCAACTTTATTAAGAAGATTGTTTTCTAGGCAATATAAGCAGCCATGTGGACTTGGTGATATCTAGAATTCAAGTCAATCTTAGTGAGTAATTAGCTTCCTAAGTTGATCTAGAAGATCATTAACCTGTGGACCAGGTAGCAAGTCTTATAATGATTTAGTTAATAGCCTAATACTTTGTGACTAGCAAACACTCATTAGGCTCTTTCTTTGGTTCACTAACAATTGCTTGATTTGGCTCTATCTCAACAATCTCAATGGGATGTAGAGTGATATGGTGGTTGTTTGGGCAATTGAGATTCTAGCACAAGTTCAGTTAAATGCTAAATGGGCCTCTGAGGAGGAATTCATCTAGGCTCTTGAGATCAACTATAGATTTGATTGCTGATGATGGAAAGTTATAAACATTATCTACTCTAGCTTCCAATGACATAAGAGTTAAATTTATGCAGATTGACCTATTTAATTATTGGCTTGCCAAAAAGTAAAGAAATAACATAAGAAGAAATGAGCTTATACACTTTTCAATCTTTTGCAGCTGATTGGTCTTGTGAAAGCCATCAAAGACAGCCTCTTTATCATATTGACATGTTGCTTCAAGTATCAAATCGCAACAATCCAATGGATTTACATCATAGTCAACTATTCTGGAAAGGCTTGAAGGTAAAAGTCACAGAAGAATTGCAAGTGAGAAGTTTCAACTTTCCTGACTTGTACCTGACTTCTTGATCCATCCCAACTAGTATGGGCATGGACATGTAGTTGGCAAACAAAGATCATCCACCAAATTTTGTGAAATGAGTCTCATTTGTCTACCATTATCAAGTATCAACTTCACAACATTGTCCTTTATCTGGGAGTTATGAGTGAAAAAAGCTTTCCAGTTGTCAGAATACTAGTCATTTACCATGAGAATTAACTGGGATTGATGTGTTGAGATTGGATTGCCAAGCCTCCAAATCTTCAGGCTGTGATTGTTTCTCAGCTAGAAGGGCTTTCTTTGGTTTCAAGACACAACATCCTTCTTATGTTAAGCACAATAATTATTCTCATTGCTAGGACCCTTAGTGTAGTCACTAAGGGAAGAATTTACATTCTCCGATGAGTAGGCAAGGTTTAAGAAGTTACCTAGGGTAGAAGTGGTTTTTATTCCACCTTTAGAGAAAGGTGGCAAGCATGCTTTGATTCTAAAATAAAGAGTTCTATTTCTCTTGGAGAATAAGAAGGTGGCCTGAAGATGATTTTGACACCAAGGACCTTATTAGAATCAAGCACGTGCAACTTGATAGAGAGCTGATTGAAGTCATTGAGGTACTGTTGCCCAGATTTGCCTATTTTTTGGTGAAACGAAACCAAGCTGCGGATAGTTCTTGTCTGTATCTGTGAGGGTAAAATCATACCCTGAGAATTGTTTTGAACTCTTTTCAAGTCTCAAATTTTGGTCACATGAGCCCCAACAATCATTTGTTGTGGCTCCGTTAGTATAGGTCGTGTCTTGAAATACATCTTGAAACTATGAATTCAAGCATCCACTTTATTTCCATTAGTTTTGCCCCCAAAATGGGAATGGATATCTTTGGTGTCCAACTTGAAAGGAGGTTGGACAACTGGGCCAGTCCTAGTGATAGAACTTGGAGACTGACCCATGAGTTGGTAGACTGTGCCTGACATCTAAGTAATGAGTTTACGTTGAAACTCCACACAGCTTTTTGGTAACTGAAGTAGGTCAATGTTACAGGTGTTGCTTGTGGAGCTGCCTGATGTAGCCATAACAAATTTTAGTTTTTGGAAGATTATAAGAGAAAAAAGGTACTGGAATGAAGTGAGGAAAAGCGAAAAACCCTTAAAGAAGTATTATGAAAAAAACAGATCGAAGAAAATTCCATGTACTTCTCTCATCTTCTTTGACCAGTAATGATTGATCTGACAGTGTTATTGTTGGAGGTGCTACATCTCGGACAACAAATGTGTATAAATGCTCAATTGCACAGAAGAATGTGCACAGAGAAGTTTTTCAATTAAAGAAAACCAGCAGAACATGAATGGTAGACTGCAAGGAAGACAAGCAACTCGGCCAAAAGTGCAGACAATTTTCTATAAGTACACTAGGAGCAGGAAATGCAGAACCATGGTGATATGTTAATCCTTAGCAGAAACTTGCCAAAGCAAGTCCCACTTCCATTTTAACACCTCGTTAGGGAGTTGCAGTCAAAACCAATCTGATCATTGCCATCATGCCAATGGTTTGAACACCTGTTTCTCTGATTATCTTTTGAAGATGCATTTGTCTCAAAATTATCTTAAAATACATATATATAAATAATTAAATCTTAACAATAATATTCAACACTGATTTTCATTCAAAAATGCATGCCTATAAATTTCTTTAAACATAGACTTTATAGTTTCTGACCAATCAGTGGTCATAAAATAATTTCTGGCAAGCAGTCAAAAAGTTTTGTTACACTACATTGAGTAATTTGCAGATGATGTACAATATCCAGCATGTCGCAAACCATTTTGAGTGCAAAATTACATCTTGACATTTGGTACGAAAGATAAAATAAGTTGGTTTACTTTTAACGGATTTACTATAATAAAAGTGTGTCACAGTTCTGTGCATTAAGCCAAAGGTGGGGAATATATCCTGTATATATTAGAAGCTTGTTGCAAAGACAAAAGGAAAATAAAAGCTGCGTGTGTCTTTTATTTCTCTTTGAAACTTTTTGCATTCAGAATAGAATGAATAAAGTTTTTCCTGTATATGCAGTTTACTTGGTTATGTGGACTTCTCCAGTAGGCCTCTTGTATGTATACCAATTTGCAATGACAAGGAAGACTAGAAAGTTGAGAAAGCTGAGGATGGCCAGAAGCCAAAAGAAGTAATCTACATGGCCATTGTTTAAGTTATCTTGAGGAATCCATCCACTCTTTCCATGCCTGGTTGTAATGCTAGCTACAATAGTTAGCAGCAGACTGCTCAAGTAATTCCCTAAGGCCACTGTTGTAAGTGAAAGTGCGCTGCATAAGCTTCGCATAGCATCAGGAGCTTGGTCATAGAAGAATTCAAGTTGTCCAATGAAGGTGAACACTTCTGCAGCACCTATTAAGAAGTACTGAGGAATTTGCCAAAAGATGCTCATGTCAACCCTTTGGCTGTCATTCTTGAAGAATTTATGTTCCCTTGCCATGTCAAGTCTCTTGATTTCAACAATGGCAGCAACCACCATTGAAAAAATGGAAATGACCAAGCCAATACCCATACGTTGTAGTTGGGTAAAGCCTCTCTGATGGCCTGTATACTTCCGTGCAGTTGGTACAATAAAACGATCATAAATTGGAACCCACAATATGACACTAATTGTATCAAATAAGCTTAATGCTGCAGATGGAATTTCAAAATGAGGTCCCATTTGAACATTCATGACGTCCCCTACCAAAACAAACAAATTACTCATCTGACTGTAGACAGCAGCAAATACGATCCCAGTAGCCAAAATTGGCAAAATGCGAATAATAGACTTAAACTCCTCAACTTGTGTCACAGTGCAGAGATGCCATGGACTGACGGGACCGAAGCGAACTTTATCACTTGATGTCTCTATTGCAGCTCTGTCAAAGAATCTGCAGGAATACGGTGTCTATTAATTTATATTCTATATATCTTGCAGGAAAAGGAATGTTGGAAAAAATTAATAATCTTACAGGAATGTATCTGTGTGAGCAAGTTTCCTGCTCCCTTCAATGACTGATTCTTTATCTTGAACTTCATATAGCAAAGACTTTTCATCAGGAACCTTCTCATGCCATTTTCTAAATGACGCAACTATCACCTGGACTATCCGAGTCAGGGGACTTCCTCCTGGTCTTTGATGTCGGTATAAACGGGTGCCTATTAAGAAACTACAGATTGCTATCCCCATGGCCGCAGCTGGAATTCCAAAGCCTATTCCCCAGCCAATATTCACTTGGATCCAAACAAGAACAGTAGAAGCTATGAGAGCACCAATGTTTATTGATAAATAAAACCAATTGAAAAATGAACTCTTTTTCTTCTTTTCTACCTCGTCAGTCTCATCGAATTGGTCAGCCCCAAATGATGACACGCAAGGCTTAATGCCACCAGTTCCTAGTGCAATAAGGTAAAGTGAGAAGAAGAAAACACCAATTTGGGCTGTCGAGACATGACATTCAATTCCATCTTTGCAATGAGACCTAAGTTTAGGCACAGAAGCAGATATAGTCAACAATGTCATTCCCTGCAAACAGTTACAAAGTTACCTTCCGTTTAACTACTGGTTTTGAGAGCTTGGGCTTGTAAAAAATGAAAAATAACTTTATAAGTACGAATACAAACTTACAACGAAATACACTATAGAGAAAATAACAATTGTCCAATATCTCCCCAGATATGAATCAGCCAGAAAAGCTCCAATCAAAGGTGTTATGTAACATGTTCCAGACCAGTTACTGTTGGCTTTTGCTGCTGAAGAATTACCAAAATGTAACTTTGTCTTAAAATAGTGGGACATATTTGAAGACATTCCATAGTATGCCATTCTCTCAGCGCATTCATTTCCTGTCAGAACAATAAGCTAATAACATTTGAGTGACAAGATCACAAGATTTGCCAAAAGTTCAAAATCTAATATATAAATGTTGCCGTTATAAAAGTGGATTTAAGAATTAGCTTCTAGTGGAAAAATATTGTGTTGCTGGATTCCAGTTTTAAATTTATACCCAGTATAAATGGGCATGCCTTCCAATCCCCTGATTCGCTCTTGACGGCAGGGTTTCCATGAATGTCCATAGAGCCATCATGAGTATAGTCCTCATCCGAATGCACTCTTGATGTCTTGCTCATTGAGAAACAACCAATTGTTTTCCTTGGCTTTTTCTCTTGAATTTCGCCCTAATGTGAATTGACAATTTATCAGAAATTCACGACACAGTAGAAGAATAAATTTTGTTGATTTAAGAAATATCATTTGATACAAGTACTGCATTAGAGGTGAGAGCAATAGATATGATATTCACCCAAAACTGGCAAGCACACAAGAAAAAGCCAATTCATTGTAAGCGTCTCAAAATTATGTTTCAGCTTAAATTAAGGTAATGCAAATGTTGTCTCGTTCCCTTATTTGCAATGAATACCACCACCGATTCATAGTACTTCATAACTGAAAGGCTTATCATTGAAACAGGTTTGCATATTTTAAAAATTATGAAGTACCAGACAGGATGCCTGGTCAACTCCTTCCCACTTTTCAATAATGGTAAAAAATTGTCAGCAGTTGACTGGGTAGTCCAATTGGCTTTTATTTTCAAAAAATTACAATAATATGTGATTATTACGTAGAGTTGTGTAGGTAGTATTTCTGTTTTTTGGACAGCGATTTAAATGTGGATGACATATTTGAAAAGATAAACCCTACTTAAAAGTCCTGGAACCAACTTGGACAGAATGAAATGGGGGCAATAATGTTTTGGAGATGCTCCAATAACATGAGTTTAAAACAAAAGAGTAACTATTCCATATCCTTTAAGCATCCACCCTAGTAAAATTTTAATGGGAATTAGTCTTAGAAATTTCAGATTCTCCCTTCCCTTTTAAAAGCATCAAATTGTCAACATTAATTTTACCATAGAATATATTTCATTATAAATTCCAAGATTTAAATATCAAATGTACTTGTTGTAAGAATTGATTTCTATATGTTTTGCAGTGTTATCTTGTTTTGGATTGATCTGGCTGCAATTTTTCTTTCGAAAGCCATGACGATTGATATTAAAAAGCAACATGTACAGCTTTAGATAACACCATTTAGGATGTATAGCAGCTCCAAGAGCTTGCTCTATAGAAAATTTGTGAAATTAATATGCTCACTTTAGCAGCTCCAAGAACTTCACTATAGAAAGTTTGTGAAATTAATATGCTTCCTAAGTGAAGAGGAGATGGAACTCTATTGCATAGTTGAAAAACTCGTCAATTGTAAAAACACAGCAAGCCCAGAATATTCGATTTGGCAAAAGCTCAGCAAAAATTTCGGCAACTCGAAAAAATTGCTTAAATTTCATTAAAAACGCTTTTTTTTTTGCAAATTCAATGATAAGATACATCCAATGAGTCAATAAATGAGTACGTAAAAGAAACAAGCTGAGTCTAGTTGTATTTGATTGATTTGAAAGCAAATTGGTTACAAAATGGCATCCTCATGTGCAATGCGCTGATGCTGATAGTCTAAAACAAAATGAAAATGGCAAATTGTTTTTGTAAAAATGAAATGAATACTACATTAATATATTTTACAAATTTACATCTTCCTCTTTCCCATGTCTAGTGAAAACTAGGGGAGAGGTAGAACTAGACAATATTACAGATGAAGACTTGTAGGCAAACTTAGGCTTGGAGAGTACTTAGAAAATCAAATGAATTCAATGGGAGTTTAAGAGCAATGCCCCCAATGGAGTCGAGGGGCAGTGCCCCCGTGGGGATCTGGGGGCAACGCCCCTTGTGGGGGTTTGGGGGCAATGCCCCCTGCAGGGTCGAGGAGCAGCGCCCCTGATGCACTCCCTGTCATGATACAGAGCGGGGTTGAGGGGCATAGCCCCCGCCACCAAGCCCAAATTAAGACCTCCAAAACCACACAAAACTTCATTGTGTATATTATTTTACATTAACAAAAAACCCAGATTAAGACCATCAAAACCACACAAACCTTCATGGAACACATCATTTTGCTAAGAAAAAAATGAATCGAAATTGCCTTTATTCCGGCCGCAAGTTTCTTTTTGCTAAGAGGCCGAATTTTTTTAGAACTCTCCAAATTTTTCTGGCTAGTAAATGGTCCAAAAACTCAACCACCCAAAAAATTCGAAAGTTTTTAATAACTCGCCGAATTTTTGACGAGTTTTTCATCTATGCTCTATTGTATCCTGGTGTCATCTAGACTTAAAGTCTGAGAAGCAGCAGCTAGACTTTAGATGAGTGGCCTTATATCTAGTAGATGGTAGCCATGTCTATTGAGGAGGGGCTATCATCAATTTCCAGATTCCAATTGCAATGAAATGGACTAGTCGGAAATATGCAATGATAGAAAATTATCTAGACTCATGGTAGGACAAGATTGGTATAAGAAATTTAAGTTGCCGTTGCTGTTACAGGTTTGGAGATTGGGTACAGCAGTTTGCCCCTTTTAAACCCAGGTTCGATAGGGCCTAGGTACAGTAAAATAAATAAATAAATAAATAATGCCAAATAAGCAAATTTAAATGCAAGTGCCAGTTATATCACCTTTGGGAAATTAACATTCCCAAAAAAATATTATAGCGTTTAAACATAACTAACTACGGCACCTTAAAAATCATTCAGGGTGACAGATGCTAAAATGTATGCACAGAAAATCTTAAAGAGCCTGATGCATTACAAGTGCCCCTTATAAATCATTATATTTGGAATAATTGTACGATTTCTGTTCATGATTTCCATACTAATCAAATTATCAGGGGTAGTACATGGAAATGAAAAGGAAAAAGAATCATGCCATAACTGAAAAAGTATGTGGATGGTCAAAAGTGTATGATTTCCTTTAAATTATTGTGAATAATCACGGTTTACCTGGGTACGACCAGGGCGGGGAGCAAAAAGTCAGAAGAACATGGGCCATTTCAATTCAGGAATGACCTGGGGCTGATACCTGATTTGAACTGGATCTGGGTATGAATGATTTGGGGAGAGGACCTAGTAACACACTAAAAAGTTATCCAGGTTGTCTCCATACTTTACCCAGCAACATATTATCTTCTTCACTTTACCTGAAATAATCATCAGGCCTAAGACTGCCAGCTTCCTTGAGGTGTAGGCCAAATAGTTTGTTTCGATTGGCACAGCCTACAGTTCTAGTGGTGTCTTACTTTCACTTGAGCTATTCTGATTAATTTCTTAGACCTTATGGACAACTGTTACAATCATTAATAAAACAATATTAGGTACTTCCATCAATAGTTATTTTTACTGGCATAGCCTATGATTCTAGTGGCATCTCACTTTCACATGAGCTAGATTTGTTAGACTATATGGACAATTGACACAACTATAACCAGCTAGGACTCAAACCTAGCATCCCTTGGGCATCCTTGGGCCACAGTTTGTCATTCGAGGTTCCTTGTCTGCCTCTGATACCTGGTTATTTTCATGCACCACGACACCAACCTAGGACCTTCCTTCTGCATATTGGACACTGTACCACTGGCCACCAGCCCCTTTCTGGCCAGACTCTTCTAGGCTCCTTTTTACGGTTTAGTTGTGACTCCTTTTCAACACTTCTCTTATTATGATATATCTGTCTTGTACTTTTCAGAGATTTGTATATTTGGGTTTATATGTGCATTATACACCAGATTTAAAAGTAGTGTCAGGGTAGTATATGATGAATATAACATCCCACTACCTAAGCAACATACTACGCAAGACTAATAGATGTAGAAAATCCATCTCAAGAAAATGCATATCATATGGTGGATAATTTTTTGTGAAATGTACATGTTGAAAACTTAAATTGGATTGATCATTAGTAAATGGCCTGTCTTTTTCCTGCTCACTCACACTACATATGTTTTGATTTTTGGAAGGGAAGTCAACACTGCCAGTGCGTAGGTTGAAAAGCATCCATCTTCAACACTATGGGAAGAAAATCCACCAGACAAGATATCATCTAGTTTGCAATTAAACGTTGTTGTTGTCAGCCAACAGAAGCTTCTCCTAGGAATGAGTTGAAAACTTGAAGGATTCCTAGATTAGGAATTGTACTTCTTGATATAGGTGGAAAGGCTAAACTTAACTTTCTTTGTAGAAACAAAACAATTTTGGCAGATAAATTATTTTGACATCTTTAAATAAATAATTTATTTTCATTTAAAAATAACAAATATATACAGATAAATGATCAATATTGATATATCAGAATAATTAAAAAATAGATATAAACAACATTATTAATAAACTTTATATATATAAAATAGGAAATTAAGAAAAAGAGCAGAACAACAAAATAGGAAAATCAACTGCAAACATCAAGATATCATTATGAAGTTCTTTTTAGAAATAAATTTGAAATTAAATTAAAAGTTGTAAGTGTTGTATTATATATTATTTAAAATAATAAATTAAAATTTACTATTCAAAGAAATTTAGGCAACTTCAACCCCTCTATTACAAGAAAGAAATTTACACACTTTTAACCCCTTCATTTATATCTATAAACATATCTTAAATACTTAGAAATTTACACTGTTTTAACCCTTTCCTTGAAAATTATGAACATTTTCTAAATATTATGAAACATATAATAAGATTTATCAAATTATCACACATATCTTAAATATTTAGAATAAATATTTACTAATCATATACTTGATTTTGAAAAATTGATGTTAAATATAGATCTATTTTTATTACATAAAAAGTAATGATTGAATGATCTTATTTAAAGATAGATAGCTTTTTTTGTTAAATGTCTTTGTTATTTTTTATTTTTTTATTTTGAGAGAGAACAATAAATCTATATTTTGTAGTTGTTTTTATTGTAATTTTAATATGATATTTGGATTTGTTGATTAAATACAGAAAATTTACATAGATTTTTGTCAAATATGTTTGCTTTTAAATTTATATTAAATAAATACTAACATGTCTATTATAGTAAATTTATATAAAAGACCTTTAAATATCATTCTTGAAACACCTATTTCACTTACATAATAAATCTAATAAAAAACAGAGACCTTCAAAATATTATTATTTCAAATATATAATCATCCTACCTTACAATCTCCTCTTTCCTTTATTTCCTAAATAAATCAGACATCCTACTTAAGAATATCCAAGCATAGCAAGGGAGCGCTAGCATGTACTTCACAAAAAGGCTAAAATGACAGTTTCTCAGAACATGTGAGAATATATGAGTACAGTTTTCCATGCAGTTGTGCAATTGATTTGGCAAGCAGCATGGCTGCACTAAAAGGGTTGTAGATTCAAACCGGAAGATGTCCTTTTATCCAGAAATTTTCAACTTTTAGCCCTCATGTTTTAGGTGAATGATTTTCTGTTGTTTCTATCTTTTTTCTCAAACAGTTCATTGGAGAGCCTTTGAAGGTTCCTCTTATAAGTTAGCCCAACTTTTACAGTCCTATTGACCTATTATAATCATTTGTGGACATTAAAACACTTGCTTTCTTTCTCTGTCTAGACCTTGGGCTTGAATCTCCAATTTCTAAGCCTTGTTCCAAAGTCTGTATTCATGCTTGCTGGCTTCTATGTGTTCCCCCTTACCCCAAAGAAAACATCTACATGATTATGGAAGTATGGTCATTTTGGTGCATATTATGGACATTCAAAGCTTGAGAAACATAGTATAAACCCAATACTAACATCACTAATACATAGGAGACTGAAGATTTTTGGTGAATTTGCAGTGCATAATCATGGACATTTAAAGCTTGAGAAACATAGTATAAACCCAATACTAACATGTACTAATACATAGGAGACTGAAAATTTTAAACCTGCCGATGAATGAATTGTACCTTGTTAAGGCCATTTGCATGGGGTTGTGTTGAAACAGGCAATGCATCGTTCTCTTCATTCCTAGCAGCCATCCTTCACCACTATCTAATCCTTACTACAAAACTACAGTTCAAATCCTTGTGTTATCATTTCCAATGAACTCATAAGAGTTCCAATTAGTTCAAATCCTTGTGTTATCTTCAGCTTCCGATTATCACTGATAATGTAGTTTCTATTAAAAAATGCATATATAAATAGTGTCATTGGATCACTGCCTCTTATTCGGATTCATTGTGTGGTCGAAAAGACTTGTAGGAAGTAAAATGTTGTTTGTGTTACATGGGGAATAAATTGGGTTGTCTACAAACATAATTTGAATTTGAATTAATTATTATCTACGGTCAAATGTGCATCCAGTCTTGGAGAGGCATCGCCGGAATAAGGGTTCTCAGTGTAAAAGTGCAGGGGAAAGTCAAGGTTATGTTCACATCAGACTAAAGGGTTATATGGAAAACTGCAACAGGTCGGCATCAAAACAAATTCTGCACGCCTTAACAAGAGATTCCTTGGAATTTTCAACTTCTGAATTGAAACGGTTACATTTTCCTATTCTTTATTTGACTTATTGGGTTGGAAATATTGAAGAAAACAAATATACTTTTGCAAGGAATTCACATGACAGATGACTGATTAGCTGGATCAAAGAGTGTCTTTCTGGAGCAAGTTTACAGCTATATTAAAATCGCACAGTATGGTTTACAAGTGCAATCGAGTCTTGCTTTTAATGCAGAGGATAATTCTGCATCTCATTTGGATTCATTTTGTGGTAGAAATGGGAAGCAAAATTATTTTTGTGTTCCATGGAATAAGCATGCATACTGAATGAACTTTTGACTGTGAATAATAATTTATTAAAATTCAAAATACCGTTTAAACTACAGTTAATTGTTATTTACAGTCAAATGTGCATCCAGTCTGCTGCATAAGGGATATTCAGTGTGCAAGTAAACGGGCAAGTCAAGGATACGTCCACGTCAGACTAAAGAATTATATGGAAAATTGCAACACGTCAGCATCAAAACAAATTCTGCACGTCTTAGCAAGAGAATCCTTGAAATTTTCAACTCAATAATTGAAAAGGTTATATTTTCCTATGCTTTTATTTGACTTATTAGGGCGGAAATATTGAAGAATACAATAATCATTTTGCAAGGAATTCACGTGACAGTCGACTGATTAGCTGGAGCAAAAAGACTGGTTTGTCAGAGCAAGTTTATAGCTATATTAATATATATTTTATTAAAATAGGAAGATATTTAAGGTAAAAATTGTGGGGGAAAAATTATTAAATGAGGGATCTGATTTTTATTTATATGTTAAAAAAATCGTGGTTGTAATTTTATTTATATTTTTGAGAGAAATTTCAAAACACTTATTATGATATTGTAAAGGAATTTATTTATTTTATTAGTGTAGTTAGTCTATACACTACATATAGTGTGAGATTTGAGTCTAAACAAGTCTTGAGCCTCAAATAACTTTGAGTAGTCGGAAAACAAGTTTTAGTTGTCACTTAATGATAAATCAGCTACTGTTTAATGCTAAAAACCTCCAAAATCTCACTTATCATGTAAAAACTAAATAAATATTGATTTGCCTCGATGGGAACATTGTATTTCCATTTGTGGTATTTTTTGTCAATTTGATGGTAACTTTTCTTTTCATTTGTATATTGTTTTATGTTTTAAATTTGCATGCAAATATTTCAAAATCAAATAATACTTTTTTTAAAAAAAAAATCTAGATTTGTGTAAGTTTATTTCATTTCGTTATTTAGCACTTATTATTAATTAATCTAGCCACTACTCTCTAACATATTAGCATACATATAATTTTCTATAGTGTAATCCTTGAACCTCCTTTAGGTACAAGTGCTAGTTTAGATTAATTTAATGATACTTATAGTTGTAGAACTATTTGTTTTTTATTATTTATAATAACTAAATGTGGAAATAAAAATAATTGTACTTAATTCTATGACCAAAGATATAAACAAAGTTTTATGTAGCATTGAAATTCATTGTTTGTAATAATTAAATGTGGAAATATAAATAATTGTACTTAATTTTATGACGAAGATGTTCATAAAATTTTAGGTAACATTGAATTTGATATATATTGGAATTTGAGATAGAATATCTTAGATTGACATTCACTTAGGAATCAAACGATTCTATCATCACCATGTAGGGTTGAGTTTGTAGTTTGTAAGACCCTATCTCTTGTGGTCTTGTTGATCATGTTAGTTATTGATGGTTATCTCTTATAGTGTATGTTCTTTTATGTTCGATAATACACATGAGTGATGGTTGTTACAATACCAAGAAG
Organism: Sequoia sempervirens; assembly: GCA_007258455.2. NCBI lineage: Eukaryota > Viridiplantae > Streptophyta > Pinopsida > Cupressales > Cupressaceae > Sequoia > Sequoia sempervirens. The sequence continues at coordinate 5,062 of VDFB02133442.1, read as the reverse complement.
ATGCTCATATTCTTGATTAATTTTATCTAATGGTTGTTGTGATTTCTTGTGATAGTCAAATGAGTTTCATCCCTTGTCTGTGCAAGTATGCAATCATCAAGATGCTCAGTTATTGGTAATATTATCATGTATATTATGTGGATTACATTATGTTAGGTGCTTATATACCATGGGTGTGAGTAGGTGTGATTATAAAGATGATGATTGATATTCAATGTTTACTTATAGTAGTATGCATTATAAGTTAAATAAACTATTGACATAAGTGGTGATAGTGTGATAATAAATAGTATGACCAATTGTTGCTTGACTATAATAGGTATCATGTGATCAGAAGGGTGTGTTAAATTATATGTTTTTGATTAATTAAGCAAGGGAAGGGCCCTGATCCCATGGTTACACAGCCAAAAAATTGAAAAAGGAAATCAGTTGGGGAGAACAGCACCAGCCAACATCAAGAAACATCAAGTCCAGGATGGCATGCAAGCCAATAATCAAAACAGTAGCCATAAAACCAATATACTTAATCAAAAATTGAATACTACAACTAAAGCAGTTAATACTACGAAGGCCATTAATTAAGTCCACCAGAGTCTAGCAAGTTCTCAACCATAACAAAGCTATATTAAAATAGAACACCAAAAAATGCACGACAACCATAACCAAAAGAAACAATTAAAGCCATTACTTGGATTTAGAAATCAGGTCCCAATATTCTCCAACATGGGAGACATACTCCCTCCAATCAGGTCCCTCGTCCTCAGCCTGATCCTTCATTTCATCAGTCTTTCCCATCTTCTTAAGCTTTCTTCTAATCTTGGTTTGGCTCAAGATAGTACCAACCATTGCCCTATGCATGAGGCCATTCGTCACCCTCATCAGATTAGTAATGGATTTCTCCATGTCATCCATTTGAACTTACATGTAGGTCAACCTACTTTTCAAATAGTCAATATTAGAATCATCAACAATATTAGTGTCTAAAAGCAATGTTCACAGTTTTAGGAGCTTTCAATATTTCATTCATTGGCTCTTCTTCAATTCCAACTTCTTCCTCCTTGTTCTCTTCTTTCTCCTCCTCTATTTCCTCCTCTCCCATATCATAGGTAGTCTCCTCAAAGTCCATATTCTCACTCTCTTTGTCAACCTATGCCTCAAACTCTTCCACCTCCAAGTCTTCTTCTTCTTGAAATATGGCTTTCTATTTCCCCTTTTGTCTTGGGAAGCAGCCTTTGCAAGGCGAGTAGATCTTTGGCCTTCACTGCCCAGACTCAACTTCCTATACTCCAAATCCTCTATTTTAATGCCCTCTTTTTCTTCACTTATAGTGATGACATCATTCTGTTTTTTCAACTCTTTTTTCAGTTTCTTGGACTTACGAGGTTCAAGAAGAAGCAGGGAATGCTTATGTTTCTCAGGGGTAGATTTTACTAGCTTGAGCTCAAGGGAGTTCTTAGCAGGATTCTTCTTACCCACAGGGGTAGAAGGGTTGGAAATTTTAGCAATAGAGGAAGAGATATTAGCAAGGATATTCACATTTCTTTCAACATTTAGGTGTGGGGGCCTAGGGTTAGGCTCCTGAATGGGGTTCACCTCTGCCAAAGGTTCAAAATTTTCCCTAGCATTTTGATACTCATTATTCTATCTAGCAGCCAAAGTATTACCATGTGGGATCATAGCAAGGGCATGTTTATAAAGAGAGAGCATTAAGCCTTGGTGCAGGGGAGGTTTTGCACCCTTTTCTATGTTTTGTTGCAAAGAGGAGAGCAAATAAAATGAAAAATTTATACGCTCATTGTGATGGATATGATTCAACAGAGGAAAGTGATATGATGAATTGCCATATATCTACCTTCAAGAGTAAAATAAGGTATCACAAACATACTAACCAAAACATAGGGAGATGGGAATTCAAGTCTTGCATACCCATTTTGAAACCTAGTGATATTTTTTCCATCATGGAGGAAATTGTCTACAAAAGATTGGTAATCAGCTCCACTCTTCTTCGCCACCTTAATTCCCTAGTTTTGCAAGCTCGTAGCCTCTACTATGAACTAAGTTGTCACCTCAAATTTAACAGCTCCAATAGCCACATTCCCCTTTCTCCATGAGTTGGTGAATTTCATCGTGAGGCTTTCATTGTACCCTTTCATGACTTCAAAAAAAGGAACCATACCCACTCTACTAAAAAGTCTCTAAAGATCCACATTTTTCCTTAGAGCCTGGCAATTTGGTGGTTCAGTACACTTTCTAGGCCCGCCCATTTTAGAACAATGTAAGCTTTTAGGATTCTACAAGCCTTTCCTCATAACACCACTACACCTTAGTAGCCTTCTAAACTTGCAATGCACACTTTTGCTTGCGTTTTGGAAATAATCTCTTTCTAAAATAAAGTTCGAGAAGTTTCTTAATGAGATGGCCATTATCCCATTTCCCCGAGTAAAATATTTATTACTATCATTACAAATTATAAATGAATCTTGATTGTTCATATCAAGTTGATCTTCAAATTGAAGGTTAGCTTTGATATAAGGCACATCACAACACTTGGATTTGACACTAGCCTTAGCGTTGATAAAAACCATGTGATCCATTATATTTTTGGGAATGAAATAATAATTACCTATCTCACCTAAGCATATCTTCATACTCATAGTCGTACCAATATTATCATCATTATTCTAAAAGCACTTTATGATACAAGATCACATAATCCACCTATGTCAATCCCTTTTCTCAACTTTGTAAGTTGTACACATATTCATATTTTTCTTTGAGCATTGTCTTTCAATGAAAAAGGAAAATGATTGTTATCCCAACGGATCCACCTGTTTCACTTAACCACATCATTGGTTGCACATTCAGTTGAGAATTTCCCTCCCTAAACACATGTTGAATGCAGAATTGAGTAAAGAAACTCATTAGGGACCAGCAATTGTCAATGATGTCATAAAAATCCCAAGGGGTCATGACACCACCATTCAATATGTCCATAATTAATTTGGAGTCTCCCTCCAAAATAACCTTCTTAAAACCAAATTCTCTTAAAGTAATTATACCTCCCCAAACAGCCATTGCCTCAACTTTATTGTTGGTGTAGACTCCCAGTTTTATACCATAGCCCACAATGTAGTCACCTAGATGGTTTCTCAGCAGCTCTCCTGCCCCAACCATACCAAGATTACCTTTTGAGCACCCATCAAAATTGTATTTAATCCATTCTATTTCAGGAGGGATCCAAACAGTAGCCTTCCTAATAGAAATCATGACCCAATTTAGATCAATAAGGTCCTTCTTTAGGCCCCAGACCTGCTTAATTCTCAATTCTTTGTAGGTCGGCTAGACTTTTGAGAAGTTGTATCATCCAACTTCCATATTTTCTTGAATTTTGGCCTTTAAGATCATACAAACCTCATTGAAGCTTCTCTCCACCTCCTTGAAAATCCTATTATTCCTTTCCTTCCAAATTCCCCAGGTTATGAAGGGGGGTTGATTCCAGATATCCATTATGACCTTATGGGAAAAGGGACAGTTGGACAAGCTTTCAACAAATGTCTTCATAGTTGGGGAAACACCCAATCAGTGAGTAGCAATGGGAGGATAAATGACCACACTTCTCTAGAGTACTGACAATGGAAGAAAGGATGCATTATTGACTCTTCCTCCTTACAAATGATACATCTATTGAAAAGTTGAAATCCTCTCCTCACAAGGTTATCTATAGTTAGAATTATGCCGTGTGAAGCAGCCCACCAAAAATAGTTAACTTTTGGAGTAAGGTTTTTTCTCCACTCTTTGTCCTAGTGAAAGTCGCTACAATCAATAAGGGGTTTCTCCAGTTCCTTATAAGCATGTTTGACTGAGAAGCATCCAAAAGTGTTCCCCTTCCACTTGTAACCATTCATTTTTCCTTTCATTGGAGAACCAAGTCACCTCCCCAATGCGTCTATGTAACCTTTGTAGAATTAACTCCCAATTAATCTATCTCTGACCTCTCAAGTTGGCACTCCTGAGCAGCCTATTAAATTCCTTCCATTTAGGTTCTTCTAACTCCCAATTGATATAGTCCACCACTTTTTTCCAGAAATTCTTGTCAGGCTTTGTTTAAGGGGGTTGAAGCCTTCTAAGGAAGAAAGAGGGGGATCCTCAGTCCAAAGGTCTTTCTGGAAATCAGTGCCTTTTTCATTTCCAATCCTCTTTCTCACACCCATTTTCAACACATTTTTTATTTTGATAAGATGATTCCAGAAGACTGGACCATTAGGCAAGTCAATAGTAGAGAGAAAACAACTCGGGTCTCTGTTCTTTAGATATTTAGCTTGAAAAACATTCACCCAATCCTTTGACCCTTCCAAGAGATTCCATCCCACCTTAGTTGTAAGGGATTTATTAAACAATTTGATTCTCCTTATTCCTAGACCTCCAACATTTTTATGAGTACACACTTTTTCCCAACTAACCAACACCAATCTATTTTTCTCCTCTATTCCAAACCACATGAATCTTCTCTGAATCTATTTTATTTTTTCCCCAATGAAGGTCAAGATTTTAAAGAGAGATAAATAGTAGACCGATATATTCTATAGAGAAGGATTTAGCAATTGAATATTCCCGGCTAAGCTTAGAAGTTTACCTTTCCAACTTTCCTATTTCTTTTGGACTCTTTCAATCAGATGATTCCAATAATTTTTATCCAACTTTCTATAGATCAAAGATAGCCCAAGGTAGGTCATAGGTAAAACAGCTTCCTAACAGCCCAAGATCCTCACAACTCTTTCCTTCACTAAATGGTCAGCATTGAAGAAGTATATCTTTCTTTTATCATAGCTAATATGTTGGCCAGAGACAGGAGCATAGCAATTTAAAATAGATTTCCAATGGCTAGCTTCGCCAACCAAGGCTTCACCAAACAAGATAGTATCATCAACAAACTGTTGGTGGGAGTCAAGCTAGAGTGACGAAGTAGCTTTAACACCTTTAAGGGACTTAGAGTCAATTTGGATATTCGGACCTCAATAACAATTATAAATAGGTAGTGGGGAGAGGGTGTTGTTGGCATATG
>VDFB02133441.1:0-43069 GCA_007258455.2 Sequoia sempervirens | reverse complement strand
TCTCTTGGACATTTTGATAGATATCATGAGACTTGATATCAGTTGAAGATCATTATGATCCTTATGAGATAATCATGGTGGATAAATGTATCCGTGGATATACCATGATTTATTATGGTAGACATCATGAGACTTGATGTCAGTGCACATACCATAATGAAGATGTGTTATGAAGAATGTCAAGTGACTTGACTCTCTTAGAAGCATACCATATCTTCTGATATCACGAGTAAGGTGATGTCACTATATACTTGGTTAGTGTTATCTTCCCTAGCTAAGAGGGAGTGTTGAAATATGGTAGCTTCGGTCATATATAGAAATGATGATCATATGTGTGTATATATATGTCAATATGTACTGACATATGTATACACACACACACACACACATATATATATATATATTAATTGTATACATCATCATTTATATCGAAATCTACTACATTCCAAGTATATTATCGATCTGCATTTATAGGTTATTAATTGTGGATTATTAGCATTTCATGTTTCATATAGGATCCCGATCGAGCATCATTATCGGTGATCATTTCCAGATTGGATATTATTTATTTGTGCAAGTTAAAATCAGATCGAACTTAGTAAGCATTTATGTTTATGAAGTAACTAACTCCGAATTGGTGATCGGGTGTTTAGTTTAGATGAAAAGGCATAATTCATGAGACATCTCATGAACGGACATGCCTCCACTTTGTGGAGACATGTCCGCTCATGGGATGTGTCTCTTCCTTATATATTTAATGTAGATCCGATCCACAATTGGAGACATCGAAATCAATAAATGTTCTGCTCTTGTAGATCGAATACCATTAAGGAAAAATTCAGACTTGTGAATTCATGATCAATATTTTTCAATATTGATTTGGCATCAACTTCATATTTATCAAGTTCAACATTCTGCATATAATCTGATCTCTAAATTTAACAGTCTCCTTCAAACTGTGACCCAATTTAATTCTTTATTGCATTCCTACCCATTTGCCTGTTTTTACTGTATCCATTCCCTACACTTTTTAATATATATTAACTTACTTTTTCAAACTCCACCACATACTCTATAATCTTACATTATTTATAGCTCGTGGATGATATTTTGCTAATAACATGCCAGACCTATGGAGTTTCATCCTTAGGTTGGCCCAAATGTAAATTATTCCTGTTTAAACTTTTATTAGAAAACAAAAATAATTCTATAAATGAGATGGATTTCTAATTAGGACATATGGCTAAATGCAATTGAAATTTTTATATGATATGGTCCTTTTCCCGCTTTGGTAGTAAATATTAATGAGATCATCGTTACTTTCCATTGAAGGCGGTCTAGGAGAAATCCTCAACTGGATCCCACAATAGTCCATGGTATTTGACAATCATTATTATTTTGAAAGGAAATAGCTTTCTTTATACCTCCACTACCTTCTTCCTTCGTCCTGGATCATCAAGACTTAATACCTCTAGGCCTCTTTTTAGTGTGCAGAATTATCTTCATTTTGATAATTCCAACTATTCTCTTCAAATGCTCTAACTAGAACATCTTTAGCTGCACAAGTGCCTTATGCCCTGCATACATACTCATCATACATTCATTTTGAAGTAACAACTATGATCAAGGGATGACTTTTGAATCCCAACAATAATTGTGCAAAAATTTCTCCTTCAAACACATAAGTGCAATTCTGATTTCTAAAACTCTTGATAATAGGCCTCTCAAGTTTCAGCACTTGGATTGTCAAATATTAAAGATTCACATCTATCATATCCATGTGTTTCTACCATATATTTAATATTAGAGAAACTATTTTTCAATTCAAGCAAAGCTTTAATGATGAGTTGATTGCACATCAATATTCTCAAACCAAAGACAATATGTCATGTCCCCGAAATTGTAGTGCTAAATCTGAGGTATTGAAATACAAAGAACCAAACCGAATAAATATCAAAATATAAAATAAGTAATTGTCATTTAAACATCATTATAATTACCAAGATAATACTATTATAAATACAAATAATTACCATCCTAAATACTATTTGTAAATACCGAAACCTAAACATCATTAAATAATGTAATATATAAACATATTACAATAAAATATATATTACAACTTATTATTGATAATTTAAAAAGAAACAAATTTAAATAATAATTAATATTAATACTTATAAATATCATAATAAAGATGATATTTACAAGGAAACAATATAAAACAATATTAATAAAAATCTATCAAACAAATATATTAAATAACATGCAAAACCAATATAAATAATAATAATTAAAATATATTAAAACAAGAAACACTTAAAAATATACTAACAGCAACAAGTAGCGACTAATCATAAAAGGTAATTGCTGGAAGACAGCAACCAAACAAAAGTCACGTCCCTCCAGCACATGAAAAAGCACAACCCTCCATCGTATCTCTTCTCCAACATGAGAAGATATAAGATAAGGTGGAATAAGGAGGAGAGGGGCATCGAATGGAGAAAAAAGGAGGAATATATGGTGGTAAAAGGAATCAGTTAATAAAAGATGCTCTCCAAAATCTGATCACCGTGGCTGGAATAAAAGAATCTTCGGCAAGTGGTAAGTATTTCATAAGTTCACAAATATATTAGGATTTAGATATTTAATCTATACTTTATGAATTAAAATAATAAGATTAATGGCATTAATATAAGGATATTAATAAATACTTTATGAATTAAATAATAATAAGTTGATGGCATCATAATAAATTGATATTTAATAATTAAATATGGATTCAAATAATAGCATAATTTATACTTATAGGTATGAATGATAATAATCAATACGACGAGGAAGGAGAGGATGGCGCTACGTCTGCGTTGTGAGGGGGAGGTTGCGCACGGCCTGTGAGGGCGCACACAAGTCTTCTTTTCTGGCTGCGTTCAGAGCTTTGTTCGGTGGCTTGTTTCTGTTGGGGGGCGTTTGCTGTTTACGAGGAGAGGTATTTGTTTTCTTCTTTGCTGTTTTAGTTTTTGCTACGGGATTTTGAGGGGGGTTGGCATTGGGAGGAAGTGGGTTTGGAGGAGGAGGAGGCGGGGAGGGTTTGAAGTGGTGGCAGGGCAGCGTGTGGGGATTGGTGTTGGATGAATTATGTGTTTGGTGTTGGGTGTGGTGGAATGGCAGGGGCTTCAAAGAGTTTGGTGCTTGTTGGTGTGAAGCCATCTTAGGGTTTTTCTACGGATTTGCATGCACGGTTATTGGATTCCTCTTTTGTGGGTGAGAGCTCTAAGCTTAAGAAAGTGAATGGCTATTTGCCATGAAGTCAAGATCGTCCAGTCTTGGTTATCTCTCCTGAATCGATAAAGAGGACATCTTACTGGAGCCAACATGTTATGATTTGTAAGTTCCTGGGTATTCGTGTCCCTCTCTCGGCTTTGGAGTCCTAGATGTGTCAGTCCTGGCAGGTTGAGGGTGATTTTGATATTTTGGTGGCTGTGAATGGCTATTTCATGGTTGATTTTTCTTGCATTTCAAATCGAAATCGAGTTTTTGAGGGGGGGCCATATTTTTACAATCATGTTGGCTTATTCATGAAGCCCTAGCATGGAGGATTTAATGCGGCAGAGGATCTTTCTTCACAGTTCTTGTGTGGGTCCATCTGCCATGGCTTCTGTTGGAGTTTTGGAGGGAGGATATTTTGCACCAAATTGTTGCTTTGTTGGGGAAGCTGGCTACCATCGCTCAAAATACTTTGGATAAAAAGGTATTTTCTTTTGCTCGTATTTGTGTCGAAATTGACTTAAACAATCCATTGCCAGATTCTTTGGAAATTTGTCTTGGCTATGCTTCGTGGGTTCAACAGTTAGATTATGAGTCCCTTCCTTTTCGATGTCGTTTTTGTCATGAGTATGGACACCTTCAGCGCAAATGTCCTCGGGCACCCAGAGCGGCTGGGGTTTCTTCTCCTCCTTCATCAGGGACTTTGGTGGAGAAGGGGGATAAAGGCAAGGTGCCTGTGGCTGAGGGTGGGCCCGATAAGGATGGCTTCATTCCTGTTAAGTCAAGGGCTAAAGGGAGGGGTCAAAAGCGGATCTATAAGGATAGATAGAGTGATCAGGGATTCAATCGTTTTGAAATATTGGATAATTAGGCCTTGGAGGAGGGGATTCTTGTTGAGATTTCTTCTGGGGCCACTCGTATGGATACAGGGCTGGAGCAAGCAATTGTTGTTAAGGATAATTCTCTGGCTTTGGAGCAGGGGAATTCTGAGTTTCTTGGTGCCTCTGCAGGTTTGCAGGATGATATTGTATTAGCGGATATAGCTAAGGAGGTGTTGTCTTCAGGTAAAGGTTGGGGATCGTCTCCTGGTCTAGGGGTGCTGCAACGCCCTCTTAAGAAGGGTCCTTTTGAAAATTCCTCTAAAGTTGGTCGTAAGAAGGATGTGGATAAGATTAAATCTACTGGGGATTTGCAGGTGGAATTTGGGTCTATTAAGACCATGGATGCCCACTTCTCTCAACCTTCCTCATGATTATTCTTTCATGGAATGCAAGGGGGTTGAATAGCACCCCCCATTAAAAGGCTATTCAGGATTTGATTGTGGTTCATTCTCCAGATATCTTTTGTGTTCAAGAGACCAAGCTTTGGGTGGAATTTATGCTTCAGTATGCTCCTCGTATTTGGTTTTCTGGTCAGTGTCAGTGTATTGGTTCTAGGGGAAACTCTAGAGGTCTAGCTCTTTTCTGGGATCCACGTAAGGTTGTTCCTCGCTGGTGGATTTCTAGCCATTCCTCTATTTCTGTGGTGGCTTCGGTTTTGGAATTTGATGGGACTATTTTAGTTAATAGTGTTTATGCTCCGATTGACATCCGTAGTAAAATCCAGCTTTGGGCCCATATCAGGTATGTTAGGTCTTGTGCTCCCTATCTTCCTTGGATCTTAGCTGGTGATTTCAATTTTGTGTTGTGTTTGGAGGAGAAAAAGGGGGGTTGCCTAGGCTTGGTCCTACTTTAGATCTTTTTTAGGAAAATGTGGATTCTCTTGCTCTTGTTGATGTCAAACCCTCTAATGGAATATTCACTTGGAATAATAGACGGAGTGGGCCAGAAGAGATATCTAAGCGGTTGGATAGATTTCTTGTTTATAATTTTTGGGTGGGTGGTAGCATGGTCACATGCTATGAGATTCTTGACTAGTGTGGCTCTGATCATTGGCCAATTAAGTTTTTTGCTTCTTCTTTCCCTACTCCAAAGAATCCTCCTTTCAAATTTCAGCTTATGTGGCTTTGAGATTCGTCCTTGTATGATCTCGTTGCTCAGTGGTGGTGGGATGGAGCCCTGCGTATGGTACAGCTATGTATTCTCTTGTTAAGAAGCTACAATATATCAAGTATCATCTTAAGCGATGGAATAGGTTGTGTTTTGGCAATCTTCGAGCGAAGAAAAGGGAAGCGCAGGATCGTCTTGCTATTATTACTCACCAAATTTGGGATTTGGGATTTTCGGAGGCTCTTGGACATGCTGAGTCTTAGGCTTTGAAATTGGTGGATTGGGAGCTTCGTGAGGAGATTTTCTGGAAACAAAAGGCTAGGATTGACTGGCTTCAAGAGGGTGACAGGAATACTGCTTTCTTCCATCATTTTGTGCAAGCTCGTCGAAATAAGTGTTATATCTCTTCTCTTGTTAATTCTGAGGGTCTTTTGATTTCTTTGCAACAGGCTTTGTCTAGAGAGGCTCGTCAATTTTACTCTACTTTGTTTACTGAGGATTCACTTCCTGCTGAGGCTAATGAGAATATGATCCTTGCTTGCATTCCTTCTTTGATTTCTAATGATTTGAATGCTTCTCTTACTCGTCCGATTACTTTGTCTAGAGTGGAGGAGGTTGTGTTTGGGATGAATAAGGGGAAAGCTCCTAACACTAATGGTTTCCCAATTGAATTTTTCCAAGAGTTTTGGGATATTATGAAGCTGGATTTGTTGGAGGATGTCCGAGAGTCTCTTCATAGTAAGCAGATGCTTCAAGCCCTGAATGCTACTTTTTTGGTTCTCATCCCTAAAAAGGAAGGTGTTGATAGGCTTGAATTCTTTAGACCTATTGTGCTCTGTAATGTGGTGTATAAGATTATTACAAAATTGATTGCTGAGAAGCTTAAACCTTGTCTTCCTGTTGTCATCTTTGAGGAGCAAGGAGGCTATGTGGCTGGTCGTCAAATTCTCGATGGGGTGGTGGTAGCCCCTAAGGTCATTCCTTCTATGGCGACCTCTAAGGATAGGTCTATGTTCATCAAGTTGGATATGGCCAAAGCTTATGACAGAGTTAAATGGAGTTTTCTACAGAAGATTTTGTTGGCCTTTGGTTTTTCTTCTGATTGGGTGAGTTGGACTATAAGTTGTGTGACTTCTTCCTCATTTTCGGTTATTGTGAATGGTGAACCTTCAAAGCTTTTTGGTGCTACCAGGGGCCTTCGTCAGGGGGATCCGCTCTCTCCTTATCTATTTATTATAATGGTAGAGGGATTGGGTCAGTTTCTTAAATTTCGGGTTTCTCAAGGCTTGATTCATGGCTAGCAGTGGGGTTTGGGTCTGCCAACGCTTTCTCATCCCTAGTTTGTGGATGACACCTCTCTTATAGGGTTGGCTCGCATTCAGGAACCTGAATCCTTTAGGCAAGCTTTGGATACCTTGTTGCTTCGGGTCAGAAAGTCAATGAGCATAAGTCTTCTATTTTCTTCTTTAATACTCAAGCTATTCAACAACGAATTGCAGCTATTTTGCGGTTTCAAATTGGGTTTCTTCTCTTTTCCTTTTTGGGTATTCCTCTTGCTGTTCGTCGTCAGCCTAGGTCCTCCTGGTAGATGTTGCTTGATAAGCTGAGGCAGAAGGTAACTCATTGGACTCATCGGTGGTTGTTTACAGCTGCTAGAGTGACTCTTCTCAAGTCAGTTATCCAAGCCCTACCCATCTACAAATGCTTTGTTCAAGCGGCTCCTATGTATTTCCTTAGGGAATTTGATGCTCTCTCACGTCAATTTCTTTGGAGTGGTAACTGGAGCCTTGTTAAGTGGGAATCTGTGTGTAGACCAAAGCAGAAGGGTGGTCTTGGTTTACGTTCTGCTCTTTTGATCGGGCAAGTTCTTGCTGCTAAGCTTTACTGGCGTTGGTGTACCAATCAACACCAGTTATGGGCCCGTATTCTCAATCATAAATATCTTAGGGGTGTTGCTTCTTTTGAGGTTCCTTGCTATCCTCTAGTGGGGAGTGGTTCTACGATTTGACAGACTTTGAAAGTGGGGGCAAATTTGATTAAGCGGGCGCTTTTTTGGATTTGTTATTCAGGGTCACATGCTCTTTTTTGGTTAGATTCTTGGGATGGTCACCCACCTATTCTCTCTACTTTTCCTCACCTCCAGTCCCTTTTTGATGTTTTTATTGTGGCTGATTGGGATACCGTTGAGCATTATAAGGTTGCACAGCATTGTGGATCGATTGTAAGCTTTCGTTGGAAGCATCCTTCTGAGTGGCCACCTGGGGGGTCTAAGGAGGATAGGCGTGAGCTAGCTCAACTTCTGGCTTCCCGTGCTTGTAATTCTTTGAGGGGCCCTAATGTCTTGGCTTGGGATGGTTCTGATTTGTTTGGGAAGTACTTTGTGTCTGCTGATTATAAGCAGCTTGGTAGGCAGTTGTTTGGGGATATTGAGGTCCCTTGGTGGAAGCAAGTTTGGCACAAGTTGTCATGGCCCAAGTGCAATTTTTTCATGTGGTTGGTTGTTCAAAACCGGTGTCTTACTTGGGATAATTTATGTAAGTGTAGTTTCCAAGGCCCTTCAATGTATGTTTTGTGTCATAACTGCGACGAGAGTGTCTCTCATCTCTTCTTCCAATGTTCCTATGCTAGGGAGATTTGGTATTTTTGGTGGAGGGTGTGGAATATGCCCTGTTGGCATGTTTCCTCGCTAGCTGAGGTTGTGGATCGGTGGGGCAGGGCCCCTATTTCTACTTCCTTTCTTCAAGTTGCTTGGGCTCTTGGCCCATTCTTTATTATTTGGGACCTTTGGTTGGAGAGGAATCGTCGGATTTTTCAGGATGTGATGTTGGTGACCCCTCGCTTGTGGTGGAAAATTCTGCATTCTGTGGGAGAGATTGTTGTGGCTAAGTGTGATCTGACTGCATCAATGGATCCTTGTGATGTTGGTTGTTGTAATCGTCTTCATCTTCCTCCTCTGCAACGACAACTCATGCGTAATAGATGTAGACATCCTACCCTGAAGGTGAATAGGGAGGGGAGATGGTCTCCTCCACCTCAGGGGGTCTTAAAAATCAACACGGATGGCTCTTCTCAAGGAAACCCGGGTCATGCTGGAATTGGTGGTGTTGGTCAGGATAGCTCTGGTGATGTTCAGTTTATCTTCTCTGTTTATAAAGGTCTTCATACTAATAATTTATTGGAGGCTCAGGCCATTTTATCGATTGTGGAGTGTTGAAGTCAATTGGGGTGGTGAAGGATCATATGTGAGTTTGATTCCCAAGTTGTGGTGAACTTGTTGAATAGGCAGCATTTAGAGGATGTTAGCTAGCATTTGGCTTTGATTGTTGATCAGATTCTTAACCTCTGTGCTTCTTTGGAGTTTATTACTTTCACTCATATTCCTAGAGAATAGAAAGTTGTTGCTGATTATTTGGCTAAATGGGCTTATAATCATATTCATGATTGGAATTTGGTGGATTGGGGTCAGTTACCCCCGGATTTGTCTCAACAGTTGGATCACTTGGTGGAGCTTGATAGGGCTATGTAATGCCCTTGCTTTGTACTTCTTGTTTTAATAAATTTTTACCCCTCCTTTATGTTTTATACTTATAGGTATCAATTCTAATGATGTTATTTATTTCTATGAATGCCATTTTGGAATAATAAGATTATGCATATACTATTGATTCTTATAGCACTACTAATATGTTATGGGACAACTAATTATAAACGATTATGCAATAATAATGCTTGCAACAATTATTGAGCCTTATAAGTAATAATGACTCTTTAATATAAACATGAATAGATTGCCTATATATCTATGAATGTCCTTATCCTACAATCAATCAAATGCAAGGTTGAAGGGAGTAAGTTAGGAGGATGCTTTTTATGGGCCTCCCATGCTAAGTACGCCACTCCGAGGGTGGAATTGTCTTGGTCAGACATTCCTACCGTTTGGGGCCGAGAGATGGGTTGTCTTGGTTAGACACTCGTGCTCTTGGGCTTAGATGGATAGCTTCAGGTAGACTTATCCTGCTTCTCATCCAAGCCCTGTTATGAATAAAACTTCCACTATGCATTATGGATATTGGTAGTCTAGATAGTCTTGAAATAGTTATGTTTTTATGTTTTGATCATATGAAACATATTTCCAATATTACCTAACATGATTGCAGGACCTAAACCAAGATTTATCTTGTTTGAAGCATTTAAGTGGTAAGTTATAACCTTAATTATATTATATTTGTGACTCTAGGGAGAAATCTAGTGCAATACCAAAAAGGGGACATTACAAGTGGTATCAAAGCGTGTTCCTGCCAGCCTGTGTTAATATGTGTGTGTGCCTTTCGTGTGTATACTTTGTGACCTAAATGTATTTATGCAACTATGTGACTTCAAGTGTATATTGTGTGCTCATGTATACTAGGTGACCTTGGGATGGTGGATGGACCCATGGTGTAGTATGGGATGCACTGAATCCCCTTCTCAATTCTCAAATTGTATACTTAGCCTTGTGGGGTTGAGGACGGACCCGCGGTGTAGTATGGGATGCACCGAATCCTCTTCCCTTGGCCCAATGGTGTAGAAGACCGAAAGAAAGGATAGGACCCACGATGTAGTGCGCAATGCACCGATATTCTATTTGAGATGCATTATGGGCATGTGTGTGTCATTATGATGTGCTAGTTAGCCATTGTGTATGTGATGAATGTTAGAGCTGGTCGCTATGTATTTGGAACTTGTCATTGTGTTTATAATTACTTTTTGTTTTAAAAACTATGAAAATGTTAAAAATGTTGTTTGTCAAGTTGCTTAAGCTGGTTGGTTGTTCGCTTGAGCTACTTGTTTGCACGCTTGAGCTATTTGGGTGCATGCTTGAGCTACTTGCTTGTGTGCTTGAGCTATTTGCTTGTCTACTTGAGCTGGTTGCCTACTTGCTTGAGCTACTTGCTTGCGTGCTTGAGCTACCTGATTGTCTACTTGAGTTGGTTGCTTGTGTGCTTGAGCTACTTGCCTGTGTGCTTGAGCTTCTTGCATGTGTACTTGAACTACTTGCCTGTGTGCTTGAGCTATTTGTCTGTGTGCTTGAGCTGGTTGCTTGCTTGCTTGAGCTACTTGTTTGTCTGCTTGAGCTACTTGCCTGTGTGCTTGAGCTACTTGCTTGCTTGGTTGAGCTACTTATTTGCTTGGTTGTCTGCTTTAATTTCTGATTTATGTGGTTTTAAGTTATAAAGTATATATTATGACTTGCGTGTACTCATATGTATATGTGTATCCATGCGACTTACTTGTATTTATATGTATACTTCATGCATTATGTGTATTCGTGTGTATGCTTCATGCTTCCTACATACACATTATGTATTACGTGTATTCAAGTTTAGACCTTGTGACTTATGTATTCAAGTGTATTCAAGTGTGACTTATGTATTCAAATGCACTCAAGTGTATACCTTGTGACTTATGTATCCAAGTGTATTCAAGTATGACTTATGTATTCAAATGCATTCAAGTGTATACCATGTGACTAGTATTCAAGTGTATCCAAGTGCATACTATGACTTATGTGTATTCAAGTGCACTCAAGTGAATATTTTGTGGCTTACATTATGGTTTATGTGTGATCATGCCTATACTTTGTGATTAGTATTCATGTATGTACCTTGTATTCATGTGTAAATCTTGCGACTTGCGTGCATTCACACTTTTGCGACTTATGTGTATTTATGGGTATACTTTGGAACCCACATGTATTCCGGCATATACTACGTGTATTTATGTGCATGCTTCATTAAGTATATCCATGTATTTGCTTCATTTCAAATGTGCCTTCAACAAAGATTACTCTATGGGTGTTCATGATTACTACGTAGTATAAGAATTATGTCTATCAAAATACCTCGAGTTGGGAAGTACTAACACATTAAATGAACTATTAATAGTATTCAATAAGGGTTGCGACTATTAAAGTAAAAAGGTGTAACTCCCTCAAATTGTGGTACAAAAGAAGAGCATTTCAACGGGAGAATCCAATTAAGAATAGAACCTTGCAAGAAACTTAAATTAGGCCCTCAAGAATAGGGAGGAGGTGTGAAAGGACGTGACTCCTAATATGAAAAGATGTTTTGAATTGTGATTGTTTGAGGACAAGCAATCTTGGGCAGGGAGGACTGTCATTTCTCCGAAATTGTAATGCTAAATCTGAGGTATTGAAATACAAAGCACCAAACTGAATAAATATCAAAATATAAAATAAGTAACTGTCATTTAAACATCATTATAATTACCAAGATAATATTATTATAAATACAAATAATTACCATCCTAAATATTATTTGTAAATACCGAAACCTAAACATCGTTAAATAATGTAATATATAAACATATTACAATTAAATATATATTACAACTTATTGATAATTTAAAAGGAAACAAATTTAAATAATAATTAATATTAATACTTATAAATATCATAATAAAGATATTTACACGGAAACAATATAAAACAATATTAATAAAAATCTATCAAACAAATATATTAAATAACATGCAAAACCAATATAAATAATAATAATTAAAATCTATTAAAACAAGAAACACTTAAAAATATACTAACAGCAACAAGCAGCGACTAATCATAAAAGGTAATCGCTGGAAGACAGCAACCAAACAAAAGTCACGTCCCTCCAGCACATGAAAAAGCACAACCCTCCATCGTATCTCTTCTCCAACATGAGAATATATAAGATGAGGTGGAATAAGGAGGAGAGGGGCATCAAATGGAAAAAAAAGGAGGAATATATGGTGGTAAAAGGAATCAGTTAATAAAAGATGCTCTCCAAAATCTGATCACCGTGGCTGGAATAAAAGAAACTTCTGCGAATCAGGTAATAGGCAAGTGGTAAGCATTTCATAAGTTCACAAATATATTAGGATTTAGATAAGGATATTTAATAGAAACTTTATGAATTAAAATAATAAGATTGATGGCATTAAAATAACGATATTAATAAATACTTTATGAATTAAATAATAATAAGTTGATGCATCATAATAAATTGATATTTAATAATTAAATATGGATTCAAATAATAGCGTAATTTATATGTATCAATTCTAATGATGTTATTTATTTCTATGAATGTCATTTTGGAATAATAAGATTATGCATATACTATTGATTCTTATAGCACTACTAATTTGTTATGGGACAACTAATTATAAACTTTATGCAATAATGATGCTTGCAGCAATTATTGAGTCTATAAGTAATAATGATCTTTAATATAAACATGAATAGATTCTATATATATCTATAAATGTCCTTATCCTATAATCAATCAAATGCAAGGTCAAAGGGAGTAAGTTAGGAGGATGTTGTTTATGGGCCTCCCATGCTAAGTACGCCACTTTGAGGGTGGAATTGTCATGGTCGGATGTTCCTGCTACTTGGAGCCAAGGGGTGGGTTGTCTTAGTTGGACACTATTGCTTTTGGGTTTAGATGGGTTGAGTAGTTTACAAGCACCCCTTTCAAGATTCCCCTATCAAGCCAAACTATGATTGATTGTTAGGATGGATCCAAGGAGTCTCAATCATAAGGAGGATGGATGAGACAACATGGATAGGAAAAGTAGATACAAGTGTATCCACTCATTTGAGGCCCTTGCCGGAACGCTCTTGGGCTTAGATGGATAGCTTCGGGTGGACTTATCCTACTTCTCATCCAAGCTGTAGTGCCCCGCCACGCAACCCTAGAGGAAGTTGCAATTAACTACACAAACGTACAATTTTTTTTTTGTTTAAGGACAATAAACATGCAAGCTTACTACCCATTGCAACAACCTCTAAGGCTACGAGACTGAGATTACTATAAAACCCAAACAAGAAACATGAAATGAAACCACAACATTTAATTACTTAAAGAATTAAGAACACATACAATCCATACATGATAAATTACATCAAAGAATATGAGATACCACAAGATTTCAGATAATAATAAATTTACAATAAGATTACAACTCTCCTTCCCCTAACGAGGTAAATCCAATAAGCATGATTACATATTACAACTTCCACCTCGATAACAAATGAGGGGTAATAAATTACAAGCTCCAACTGAATGAATAGAAGCATGAAATGAAACTGGATCCCACGAGCTCTCCAACTGGAAATCTTGTTCACACGAACAAGAAGAAGACCCAATAGATTAAGGTGCACGTTCCACCCAACCATGTGATACCCGAAGGCTCACCCCCCATGCTAGGAGATAGTAACAAAGAATTCCTAAACAAGACCATCTACCTCTAGACATAGGCTAAAACATAACTAAACTGAAACAAAAACAAACACAATACCACTCAACACAATGGTTACAATGCTTCCAGAGAACAATGATCATCTACGCAGTACAACAAATTGACTTCTGGTTGACATAGAGAGAGTGTCACACATTATTTGCTATGAATTACCCTGGCTTAACCTTCCTAGGCTACCGGACCCCCATCTTGGGTTACCCTAGCTTGCCTCTACCAACCGCCGAACCCTCATACAAACTATGCATCTCGTCTCATCTCAAACCTTAAAAGCGAATGAGTCATGAGAGAGGCATTTATTATCTTAATTAGTCTGAGAGTTTTTCATTAATTCTTTTTAAGTTATCACGTACTTAAACCCTAAGTGAGTTACCCTGGCGCCCCTTTGTGTGTCGGACCCCCACAAAGAGCCACTCTCCTATCGACAACATACATGGTACAAAACCACAATTCAATGGGTAACTAGATAAGACAACCACTCCAATCCAAAGAGGCAATGAATAATGAAAACTCACCCCAAACACTGGAGGAGACAAAATACATAATCCACTCCTTCCAAAGGAGGCACAAACAACATAAACCATTCCTAATCCAAGGAGGCACAAACCATCCCCGTTCGAGAAAACCGGGTAAAACAACACGATACAACTATACGCATTACCCAAGGCAATTCGCAAATCGAACCACCACAAAAACATCCCAACCTAGAATAACTCCTCTGGAAGACTTACTAGACAATTAACCCCATTTGCCCAACATCGAGAATGAATGAAAACATCATTTAGAAAGCATTTCAGGCAACTCAATAAACTAATGTTAGGATTTCCTAAATCCAAGCCAAACAATGACATAATGCATGTAATCAATTAAATAATTAACGTTATTTGCACATACTCAAAAGTAAATCAAATCACATTGGCAACATTAAGGAATTTAAAACTAATCATTTAATTCCATAATTGCCTTTAAATAATAACAAATAAACATTTACTTCTTCGATTTAAATCATAACATTTTAAAATAACTATTTCTCCTTTGCTAAATAAATCATTCTAAAATCCATTAATCTTGCTATTAACACATTACATTTAAATCCAATATTTGTTCTATCAAATATATTATTTTTAAAATAAAATCAATAATTTGACTATGAACACAATACTTTAAATTCCTCAATTATATTTATATCATGCCATAGAAACAACAACAATTTTAATATGTGAACAAATTTAAATGTATATAAATACATTTAATAAAATTGATAACCCAACTATATATATATATATAAGATAATATACATATATATCTATATATACATAATATATATATCCTCAAATGATATATATATATACTTATGCATATATATTATATATATATTTAATTATTCAAAATTTATATATAATAATATTTTAATATTATATAATATAATATTAGAATATATTTAAATCTAAAAAAAAAATGAAATTTAAAAAAAGTCAAACGCGGAATAAAGGGGGGCGCGCCGAACCTGGGAGGTCGGCTGTGTTAACCATAGCCGAACCCATGGTTGTGGCGCGGCTGTGTTAACCACAGCCAAACCCACCACAGTGGGCGGCAACTGTGTTTAACACAGCCATTCCCTCCACCGTGGGTGGCCGTGGGGGGCGTTGGGCGCGGCTCCCTCCACCACGCCTCCCATGGGGCGTGGCGGGGGTGAGCCCCCAACAACCCCAAAAAGAAATTTGGGTTAACATAATTTTTACAAAAACAAAAAAAAATTCCCAGAACTCAAAACCATGCGGATTTTTTTAAAAATCCGATTTTTCTTATCTATTTCAAACAGGGTTTTTGTTTCCCAACGAAATTTTACAAATACATAATATATATATAAAATTTATATATGTATATATGTATATATGAAAATTATATATATATATATATATATAAATTTCTATATATATATATATTTCTCTCAAATTTAACCAAATAACAGTTTAGTAGAGCAAATAAATTCTACAAGAAGTTGTTTACAACCATAATACCATTTTTCTTTTGAAGAAATTCATTTCTAAACTGAGGTTTCAAGTTTTGAACCAAGATTTGAACATGGGTTTTCACAAATGTTTCCAAACACGTTTTCAAATTGAAATGCAAATTTTCAAAAATAATAAGCAAGGAGAACCTGTAATCTGAAGCTTGAAGGAGAGTTTGAAGAAAAAAGATGAGCTGCAATTTCCAATTCTTCCAAAGCTTTCCCAAAATCTTTTCCCCAAATCCAACAATGCATAATTCCAACAAGAATATCTTCCTTTTTCTTTTAACAACAATTTTTCTCCACAATTGAAAATTAGAAATTCAAAATCAAAATTGGAATGGCTCTTTAATTCTTCCCCAAATTTAGTCAAATACCCTAAAATATCCCATCCACCATAGTTATTGCATTTTTGGAGATATTTTGTTTCTTTGAAAATTTAAAACTAAAATTCTTTTCAACATGACTTTATTATCTATTTTAAAAATTTCTTTTCACAAAAAGAAATTAAAACTTTAAAAAAAAATTATTTTCAAAAAGAATCAAACACTTTTAATTCCAAGATGGATAACTTAATTCAATTGCTCACAATTAATTTAATTAATCAATAAAATAAATATAATCCAAGATTATATTATTTTATTAATTAAATTAAATTAATTAATAAAATAACTAACATTTCTAACATTACAACCAAATATATTTAATCATCAATTTAACTACACAAGCCATTTATTTACCTTCATAATTTGAAATTAAATAAAAACCAAGGTGAAATGGTCAACATTAAAACAACTAAACCCGACTACAACCCGACGACACACTATGACCAGGGTGATGACTTGGCACGGAAAACCTAGCTACTATCTCCCAATCGATTACCGTTGGTCAATGGACACGCTCAAACCTGTGAAATCAGGTGGAGTCGATGTCCTGTACCTGTCAACCTGCGAACAAAGAGTATATCAAACATGCATATATATGATATAATAAAATACACCGTGAAGAGGAAATCTCAGAATCATAGGGCGCTCGCCAGCGAGTGATACAATCCCGTCCCCTTCACCAATACAGTCTTTCTAACTGATGAGTCTAACACCAATAATATACTCAAAAGCATAAAGCATCATTAATTAAATATCTGCTAAGCTAATTTAAAATGGGCCATAATGATAACATCAGAGTAAAATTCCATCACATTAAAATATAACATACGCATCGCTTAACAGTTTGCGATCAAATAGTAACCAAGTACCAAAGTCACAGCATAAACAGAAACAACATAACAAAGAAGAACACTGCCAATCAAAAAGAGCCAAAATAGAGGGGTGTTACACAAGCCTTGTTATGAATAAAACTTCCACTATGCATTATGGATATTGGTAGTCTAGATAGTCTTGAACTAGTTATGTTTATTATGTTTTTATCATATGAAACATATTTCCAATATTACCTAACATGATTGCAGGACCTAAACCTATATTTATCATTTTTGAAGCATTTAAGTGGTAAGTTATAACCTTAACTACATATTTGTGAGTCTAGGGAAAAATCTAGGGAAATCCCAAAAAGGGGACATTACACAATACCACATCATGGCAATGTTTGCCTAAACTCTGTCATACTGCTTTCTTTATCCTTTACATGTTTGCTATTTTTTTCTCTTTTCCCTAATGATTTTAGAAAATCAAACTGGAACAAAAAGTATCACTGATTGTGGCCGCAGTGAGCATTTCAAGTTTTGCGGAAAACTTTGTGGATAGGTATGCTATATACAGTGAAAGAGTTTTGACCATTGATATGGTTGCTACTTAGGAGAATTGTAGTTCGATTCTTGTGATAATATGGTAGAGCCACCGGAGCCCAGAGATGCATACACAGGATAAGAGTACACATTTTGAACACTGGTATGCAAATTGTAGATGAGGAGAGCTGTAGCATACATGTCCGTACTTTTGGGAAAGTCTCTATCTGGGACAAGGTGGCCCTTGACGTTTCATGCTATAAAAAATCAAAATAAAAACAAATTAAAAAAAGTAGTTGAAATGCCCAAAACCCAGAAATGTTAAGGGACTGCATTATCCAGCAATTGATCACTCATTTAAACAAAGAAACTGACCAGAAATTTAAGAGCACTCACACAAGGAGGATACTGGAAAAAAGAGACCAATATTTAAAAAAATTCAGGTTTGGGCAACATAGTTTTGTTAAAAAAACTATCACATGGCAGAGGGAAGCTGAGAGAAGCAACTGCATTTTCATTACAACTTTCTTGGTTTTCAAGTTTCCTTTATAGTTTTTTTGAAATGCAAATTTCTGACAAAAGATGGAAAGTGGCTTGAGGTTTGAATAGCTTATGGAATAAAAGAAATGTTTCCATATTTTTGTATTGCCTTTTATAACATGTTTCCATGTATTGCCTTTTATGATTAGTGCCTGGTCATATCTCTGCACTGGTACAATCTCATACCCAGTGGTCGGAGGATTTTCAGTACCCTCCGTGCTTTTCACTTCTCCTTTAAAGATATCAGCTGCTACTTGAAACTCATGGCATTGTAACTCTGAGTGCTGACTTGTGTTATGAAGTCGACACCATCCTGACATAGCAGCTTCTGCCAAAAATACTCTGTCCGTGGGACGATTTTCTGGAGGTGGCGGGTTATCTAGCGGTGAGGAACTCCTCCATTGTTAGGTCCAGTATTCCAGGACCTCTTTTGATATCCTTGATTATTATTTCGATACCCATGGCTGTTATCGTGTCCATGTCCTTGATGGGCATCTTGATGCTGTTGAGGATTATTGTGATATCCTCGATTGGCACCTGGATGTGCCTGATAATTCTTTATCATTGATTGCATTTGGTTATTTTGATTTCTGAGGTGAGTTACCTCAGATGACAGCCTTTTCATTTGTTCTACTAATTCTTTCATTTCATCCTTCTCCTCTTGTGTCCTTGTTGCAGGTACCGTGTTCTGGAGGTAGACAGGCTGCGTAGCTGGAGTCTGAGATAAAGGTATCCCAGGATGGAGAACTAACTGGTCTGATGGTGGCGTAACATGATATGCAGGTTGCGGAACTGGATTCAATGATGGAATTTGCTGATTCCAGGCTGGAGCAAGAGTCTGCATTTGATTGTTCGTGGTGACCAAGCCAGTGTACAAAGAAGGTCCAGTTATGTTTTGTCCCATATTCTGACTTACTTCAACATCCTTAGCATATGCTTGATTCATATCCGCTGGAATGGGATGAGCTTGTCTCACGAACATAGCAGTCAATGGATCCAAAGCTGCATAGTAATTTTCCCTTGCATCGGGAACCATGTACGGAGTACGTAACCTTGTGAGAGCCTTTTGGAATCTATTGTTGAAGGCATGAATGGGCTCTTTGTCTTGTCTTCTTACCTCCGTGAACTGGCGGAAGAGCTCCACTGGGGTGATAGGAATACCAAACTTCCCAATGAAAGCCTCCTTCATCTGCTCCCATGTTCTGATGGATCCAACTGGTAAGTGTATAAACCAAAAGTGAGCCTCTTCTCCCAAGGAGTACGGGAACAATCTGCATGCCACATCTGCGTAGGCAATTTGTCGGTTTCGCAAATGATCTTCGAACATCTTAATATGGTCCTCAGCAGAACGATTTGGATCATGGACTTGATACTTGGTGCAAAAATGCTCCGGATTCTTTGGCATATCGTGATAATCAGCAAACTCTAGAGAGGATGGGTTGGTAACTAGCCAAGTAGCACCATTAGGAGCTGGTTGACCTCCTGGTTGAGCCATTGCTTGATTTGGATATCTCCTTTGATATACAATTACTGGAGTTGTATTAACTTGGACTGGTTGCTGGACAAATACTGGTGTAGTAACTTGAACGTCTTTAGGTTGAGCAAACCTTGAAACACTTGGTGGAGTTCGAAACAGACTTGTAATCTCTTCTCCGCTTTCTTCACTAGGCTGAGCTTCTTCGTTTGACAACACTTCTTCACTTGACTCGACTTCTTTACTCGGACGGACTTCTTTCTTCTTTCTCGCTCTAGAAGGCAATTCTAATTCCACAAAATCTTTAGATGAGCTTGGCGCGGACCTCAAGATTCTTTTCAACTTATCGGGCGAGAATGAACTGATCCGATCCAGGATGTAGCTGATTACTGTCGGCGGGGAAGGGGAGCAAGTGGTAGTCTTTGATCGAGCAAATTCCTTTCAATTGCAACTTGGATTTCAATAGCCTTTTCTTCTTCCTCTTCTAGCACGAAGCAAGTTCTCATATATTGGGCGTAACTTTCCTTTGTCCTCCAAGCAAGATTGTTCAACCCTGAAAGAATGTCCTCCTGGTCGTCGTTGAATCCCAAGTTAGGCTGCAGCACTGGAAATATCTCTCTATGCGGTAGCACCATCTTTACTCATGATAATTCTTTCTCCAATGAATTTCTTTTCAATGAAATCCCTTCTTATTTGAAAATGACTGCTCCACTGCGAAGAATCCTTGAAGGCCCTCCTTCTAGCGCCAGTTTCCTGTTGATGTGGTTTTTGTGACCATACCAAACAGCAGAACAAAATAGTTTGGGCTACTCCGTTCTCTCTTGATCAAAGTATTCCATGCGCTAAGATTGCGAGAAAGTTCGCATGTTCAACTCCAAGGTTCCTTAAGTGCGAATAGACCCAGTTTGGTTGATGTGTATTGCTGTGTTCGTACGAGGGGACTTACACAATTGTCCAGATTTCTTGCAGTTAGCAGCTAATGTATGATTTTGAAGGGGATTCTCATGTGTATGATTTGGCAATGTGGTTCCTTTTCCTAAAACTAATCAGAAAGTGCGGAAAGTAAAAGGGAAAGGGCCTAAGAAATTTGTACTCTATTCTAAATGCAGGGTATATGGGGCTTCGTTTCAATAGACTTCAACCAGATTTCGCCTAGCCTCCGTCGGACAGCCTCAGCAAAATCGGTGCAATCTTCAAAGGGGATAGCAAAAGGATGTTCAAATTATGACTTAACATGCATACACCATCACAACGACGCATATAAGCATATAAATCACAACCGAAGTTAAACTCAAGATAATGTCCAGTTGACCACACAAGGCGACTTATCATCAACAAGCCGCTAGTGGTATGGAATAAAGCGAAGCTATCTCAATAAAACACCACACACCGAAGTAAGCTACTTTGCATGAACTAAGCTACTTGGATACGAAAGGAAGAAGAAACCTTGCTAGCATTTCATGACTAGACGAATTCCATCATCAATGAAAAGATCTATTATCATAAAATGTGTTACACAACAATCTCTTCAAAAGTTTTCAAAGGGAAAACTTTCTCTCTTCTCCAAATTATGCAAAAATGCTCTACAATCTAGCTCTAACTCTATCTCAATTCTAGCTCTGATCTAATCTCTGACCTCTAATTTCTAATTCTAATGCCTTACAAATGAGGGGGACTCCCCCTTTTATAGCTAGCCAAGTCCCAAAGGACGGCTAGGGTTACAATCAATAGAGTGGCCAGAATCGTGCCACCTCAGCCCTAACCCTAAAAACTGCCAGAATAGGGAGTGGTACATTAAATGAATCAAAGATTCCCACTCACTCCCAAAAATAGCAAATGCAATAAATGATCCATATTCAGTCTTCTAGAAGCTCCTCGTCCAGTAGTGTGTTCCCATTTGCCTTCTCTCTGATTGCCAACTCAACAAATCTGCTAAGTACGGCCTCAACCTCCGAGCTGAAATCGGTGGAACACAATCTAACTGAAACTCTAACACTGTGACTGAATGCTCGTGCCTTGTACAAGATTTTCTCCAAGCAGCTAATGAGTCCTGCGTGTTCTGGATCAAAGTGGAGAATGTAGCAGTATTCTCAAAGTCATCCTGTACAAAGGTCTTAACATCTGCGAAGAAGGGAACCAACAAACCCCTCAAATTATCAAGACTTATCTCATCTGGACTCAGCCGCCTAGCAAATATGGCCTCAAAGGTGTTCTGAACTCCATCTATAATATTGGCCATAGCCCTATGTACCCTGGCTGAATCCGCCTGTGCTGCATCGAAGAAGCCACGCCCTGTGATAGCCGAAGAATACCACCGAGAGAAATCATATCGGTCATTCGCCTGAATGACACCTCCATCAATCAGCAACCGCAATGGCACATGCCTCAACACCTCAAGACGCTGGATCACCTTACTCTGATAGATAGAGGCATCGCCCCAAGCATGATCCACCGCATCCATCCGTGTCAAAATAGTAGAGGCCTGCTGAAAGGCAGAGGCAAGGTCCTCCATAAATTTCTCTCACCAAGACGTAACTCTCGCGGACTCCATTTGTTCCGCTTCCCCGCGGCGGCCATCCTCCCCAACTCTACTACGCCGCTGATCGACTCTCTAGGAATATTCGCTGGAAGCTCTATCACTGGTACATCCTGCCCTCGAGAACGAGACAACTGCTGAACATATCCAACTAACGCTTTGTGTTCTCGTTTCAACTTCTTATATTTTCCTTCTTTCTTGAATAATCTATCCTTGAGGGCAAGGAAGGAGTTATCACACTCCTCAACAATCTGTGCACCAATAGGGCGTCCCAAGTCAAGAGTGGTGACCACATAGTTTTCAGGAGCTGCTTCACTCCGGTCACACTCGACTCGTGGGACTGCTACGTGAAGAGTACGAGAGCCATCCTCATCAGTGGAGATCTTCGAAAATTTTCTTGCCTTCTTCTTCGGTGGAGGAGCACTGATCCGGTTCAAGAACTCTTCCATCTCAATTGCTGGATCAATCTCCTCACTCGGGCTTCTTCTCATTCTATCCTTTAGCCAATCGGGCACTTCATATAGTATATCGAAGGGCTGCTGCTCCTGTGCCTCTACTTCTCTAACCTGTTCCACCTCTTCCTCATTCTGGCGAGGCTCATCGTCCTCAAGTGGCTGAGTGTCACCTGACACTATATCATCATCGCCATCGTTCATGGCCGCTTAACTCTCAATAAACCGAGGGTCGCGAATAGCCCTCATCATCCCGGGCTGGATCCCGGGCCGATCAACTCCTATCAGGTAATGCTGGCACTCGCCAATTGACTCCTCCGCGGAGGTTTAATATCACTCGCATTCGCACCGGGATTCAATCGCGGCACTCCGACGCGAAACAAAGATACCTCCTCGTGATGCTTGGAGAACGGTTCCAAAGGTACCGCATCGCGGACTCGTGGGAGGCCTCAACTAATTTTTTCTTCGGACTCTGGTCCTCTTGTGATCTGTTTCTTCCTTCCTGTGGTGGGCGTCCTGTGATCTCCCATCAAGTTGTAAGTCAAGGCAATTGACCTACCTTTCAATCTGCTCACCTTTCTATCAACCCATGCCCTGGTGAATGTCATAACCGGGATGGATAGAGTATCAAGGTCAGCAACCTCGGGCTCTGACCAATCAACAGGCGGAAGTGGAGTGTCCCGAACGGCTGCATAGTCTGGATGAACAACATCCATGTCCTCATTAACCTGGTCCGGAACCGGAACTACCTCACACTCCCTGATCAGAGTAATCGGCAATCTAGAGAACATCCTCTTTTTCACTTCAATCTCATCAACTGCATCAGCCCAATAATCCTCAATGGTGGCCTTGTGTTTGAATTCCTCTTACAACACCCAGTTGATGTTATGGTGCGGGTCATAGTGTTGTCTACTTGTGTGATATGAAAAATGATAGAATTGAAGCTCACTTTCAGCTTCTCTACATGCCTGTATCGAAGGACAAACCTCATCCCAGCTGCTCCATCACAATTGGAAACCCTATCCTCCTCCTTTCTTTTTTCTTCGATTTTGTCAAAGGCTAGCAACCTGCCTAGCCATTCCTAGCATTATTATT
The DNA here is from genome assembly GCA_007258455.2 of Sequoia sempervirens. NCBI lineage: Eukaryota > Viridiplantae > Streptophyta > Pinopsida > Cupressales > Cupressaceae > Sequoia > Sequoia sempervirens. Next base: position 19,664 of record VDFB02133441.1, on the reverse strand, counting down.
TTATTTGTTGGGTACTTAGGCAGCCTATAAGGGTATGACGAAACCCGCGTTCTAATGTATGAAAAAAATCTCTCGAATTGACAAACCAAAGATCTATACCTCTCAATCGCCTCCCTGCATTTCTAGAGATTCTCAGACCGTGAATCTCCGAGCAGCCTCGCGGATGTACATGGTGAATGAATCGTTGACACGCTTTATAATGGGTTGTGCTCGAAAGGTGTAACTGTACACGCCTCATGAATTTTGAACTGGTGAGAGCCACAACCGATGGGTTCCTTGTAAGAAATTCCTCTGTACCTTGTCATCCGTGCCAACATGTAAATGAGATAGGAGCTCATGTAGAACGTTTTAGTCCTCCTTAGGCTCAGGAGCTGCTCATGTATATTATCACTAATCATCTCAGCCCAATTGACATAATCCTTGCCTTCTAACACCAGGTTGATGTAATAAAACATCCACGGCTCAAAAATATAAGACTGAGGGCAACCACCAACCCTGCTCAGCAACATGATAAGATCACAATATTCCTGCTTCAAGTCCTCTGCTATGATCTGTTTCGGCAGCTTCGTACGAGACGGCTTCGGAGTGCTCATCCAGTGAGTGTTAATTGTATCCATGCATCGCCAAAAGCGTATAAGCATACGCCCGCCAAGCCCCTCGACTTGTAGATCATATTTCTATGCACCGATCCTAAAAGCTTCACCAATGGCCGGAGTAAGATTGGCACTTGGCCATCCGTGTCGCGGATTGACCTGTTCTTCGTGCGCTTGGCGACTCCATAATCAACTCGGTCAATCAATAGTCATGAAAACCAGTTGCCGCGATATAACCCACTTCGACGATGTTGTGCTGGCGACCGACCGATGGCTTCCAATTCTAACAGCCTGCTCTTGAATGTTTCCTGTGCTGACAGAGCCTGCTCAGATCCGGCCAACTTGCCCAAATTTTGAAATAAACTGCCTCCTGAATGTCTTGCTGAGCTTCTTGATCACAGCCTGTCTGGAGGCACCATTGTCCTTTCCGGTTGTCCTCGCTTCAGCCATCTGTAACATAACAAACATTTATCAGCAATTAAATTTAATAAAATAAGGCAATGATATGGGGGCTGCAGTTGAATTCTAGAAGCTGCAATATCTTTCGTGTTTGCAAACCTCAGCTTCTTCTCTTTGAATAAATTCGAATTCCGACACTTAGAACAGATTTCTAAGTGGACTTTGATGACTTCACTTCTCAATCAGCAATCAACAAATTGAACTTCAACTATTTCGTATCAGCAATCAGCAATTTTAATTTCTATGTCTTTGTATCAGCAATCAGCAATCTTGCAAGTCCGTACTTTTAAAGTTATCAATGTTTCAACTTAATACAAGGCGTCCCACAGGCAACTTCAACTTAACTTAATCAAATCAGATTTCAAACTTCAATGCCGCTAGTCGTGACTTTCAATCTTTCAGCAATGGCGTACCTTTTAAGCTTCTATAATTCAAGCAAATCAAATTTCAGTCACAAAGCCGTACCTTTTCAAGCAAGTTCAAATTGCAGCAAACACCTCCTTAGTCAGCAATGGCGTACCTTTCAACTTCAGCAATGGCGCACCTCTTGTCTTTCAGCACAAGCAACCTCAAGGCGCACCTCTTCAGCAACTTGCACTCCTCAAGACGTCTTCTTCAACAAGTTCAACCTCTCAGCAAAATTCAAACCTCTCCAAGCTCACTTTGCCTTAGTAAATTCGCCTTTTCCAGTTGTGAAAATGAGTGAAAAGCTTCTCCATTTTATAGCTAGAATTCAAATTCTAGAAGACGTTATTTTTAGCCAGTGCCATTAAACTCCACTACTCCACTTCAAGAATTCGAATTTTCCCTCTCTGATGTTTCTGACACTTGTCTCCAGTCGTCGGGAATATTATTCTTCTAGAAACTTGACTTTGACTAGCGTTCTGGATTTTGCTCTCGAAAATTTGATTTAATTCATCTTCTTTTAACTCACCAGCCGGAGCTCTGTCACTTGAATTCGAATTTTAAACTTCATCACCTGCTTTGGAAAATTCATCCTCGAAGAATTTAATCACAATTATCTAGGCAATTCCCTTCGTATTCATCGTTTGAAGAAAATTCACTTTGGAAACACATTTTATTTACGTTTGCCTTAGAAAATTTAAAATTCTCCCTTAGGAAAATTCATAACTCAAGCACTGATTAAATTCTCACTGGAAAAGTGTCGGCGAAGCTTGAAAGATTTAGAAATCCATTCATCATTACGAACGTCCAGTACCCAAAAGCAAATTTTCGTTAGAACACCTCGAATCCATGGGTACCCAACGAACGGGTTCATTTAATTTTTCGAATTTTGAACCTTAGAAAAATATCATTTCCATCATTTTAAACTCGTTCTTCGCCTGCGATCACTTTGTGTAGCTCTGACCTCTCGAAAAAAAATTGAAGAACTTGAAATGTTCCCATCTCTGACTTCATCACTGAGAAAAGTTGCTCGCCTCGGAAAATTTTATCAATTGAGTTCTAGGCATATTTTCAATAATCTTCCTTAGAAAATATTTTAAAATTCTCTTGCACCTTCGAAAACTTGCCTTAGAATTTTTTTTTAAAATTCTCAGTGGAGAGGAATTTTTTTATCAACTTCATTCAGAAGAAATTTTACATTCATCAAGCACGCCTTGCACATTTTACCTGTATTTCACACTTGGAAAATATTTATTAAAATCCCAACGCCTTAGAAAATTTAAATCTCACGCCTTAGAAATTTTTTAACATTTTATCACTCTAGGCGTACAACACTTGACATCTTATTCTCAACGCCTTGGAATATATTTTAAAAAATCACCTTATAACTCCCTTCAAACATTGGCGCATACTTAACTTTATTCTTAACCCCTTCAAATATTTTCCACGCCTTATAACTCTCTTACTCTAGGCGCCTAGCACACTTGGGAAAATTTAAAAAAAAAAATCACGCCCAACACCTTGCCTTTACCACCCTTGGCGCATTCTTAGTGTAGAGGAGGATAACGTCCACCTTTCACCACTTCTCACCACGTTTTGGTAAACTTTCACCTTAATTACCACCTTTAATTACCTTTTACATTGAAACATGGGCGCATTTCCTTGTAGGAGGAGGATGAAACTTGCCACCACGCCTTGTGACCCTTCAACTTCCAATTTTTTGTCTTGACATGCATGATTTGGGTGCATTTTACCCCCTAAGGAGGACGAGTTTGCAAGTTGGGCGCATTTTGCATGTGATGAAGGATAGAAACTTTGACTTTGTTGACCCTCTCCTTCCTTGGGCGCATTTTGATGTGTGTGAAGGATGAAACTTCTTCCAACGTTCTTGGGTGACTTTTCATCTTCCAAAATTTTGTCTTGACATGGCCCAGTTTGGGCGCATTTTGGCCTTGGAGAAGGATGAACAATCTTTGACCACTTTGACTCCTTTGAAAGTTGGGCGCATTTTCATGCTTGTGAAGGATGGGCGCATTTTGACCCCTGAGGCGGATTTCTCATACTTAGAAACTTTTTCAACCTTTTCCTCTTTCATCTTGGGCGCATTTGGACCCCTGAGCAGGATGAAATTTCGTTGACTTTCTGTTTGACTTCTTGTGCCTTGGGCGCATTTTGCCCTGTGTGAAGGATGAACTCACTTAGAAATTTTCATACCTCTTAGCCGAGATGGGCTTATTCGCTATGCCCGCTGACGACTCAGATGACAAATTCTTTTCATCATCTCCGCCTTGAGTGCCCCCGCTATTTATAGTAAGTTCTCTGAATTTGGACTTCTGAAGCTTGGAATGACCTGAAATTTTAAACATAGCATCCTCATGAATTTATCAACTTGTCGGTATTGCCACCTTTAGTCGCCCTGCTATTTATAGCCTGTTTTTGAAGGTGGCTTACTATAAATAGTAAGCTCTTGATTCTGATAGCTCCCGAGCTCCGATCGACGTGAAATTTGAATGAGGCGATCCTCACCACGTGACTTGCTGGCTGACACTGACGCATGCAACTGATTTACTATTTTTAGCACGTTTCCAATTTGACTTACTATAAATAGTAAGTGCTCCGCTTTGACTTTGAAATTTCACTCGCCAGAGGCTTGAAGAACGCCGACGCTATGGTTTAACATCGGTTTTCTAAGATTTTGACTTTTGATGCCTATTTTAGGTCTGCCGGAAACCTTTAACTTGTACCGGTGATGCATCAAAATCTCCTCCGCTTACTCGCCAAGGCACGGGCGACGGGCCGCGGATCCCGGAATCGCCGAAGCTACGGCCGACACACCTCGCTAAAATAGCAAGTTCCCATCGAAAGGAGCATCCCCGTTTGTGCATGTCACACCATCGCTAAGCTCGAAAACCCATCGTGAATCACTCGACATGCAAAGAAAAGCTCGACATGCAACCCTAAAATAGCCTCGGTCAATCCCGAAGTGGGCCATCTCGACTTGCATGTTACATCGTTGCGAAGGTCTTGAAAACCCCAGAAGGAATATGCAGACATGCAAAGAAAATCTCTGCATCTGGACCCTGAAATTAGCCCTGGAAGCCGGACTGCTAAAAATAGTAAGTCGTCCGTTTTTGCTCAAATTTGGCATGCAAGCGTACTCGTATACTCACGCAGCAGGATGATCGGAATTCAAAAATAGTCGAATAAATTGCCCCGAATAGCGACTTACTAAAATAGTAAGTCGTCAGATATTCTCGATGAAACTTATCGAACCTCATTGATGTCCTCACGACAACAACGTTAAGTTCAATTTTCAATTTTCTCGCTTTACTTGACCTTGAATTGACCAAAAATGATGAAACCCTAATTTTAAACTTGGCCAATATTTTCACGTTTAAGCTCAAAGACGACACAACCCCCCCGAAAGACGGACACCAGAAAAAGACAGAGCGAGAGAGAGAAGAAAACCCAAGCCAAAAGACCGGAACGGAGCAAAAATTTAGGGGGTCCCCATCTTGAATGGGGCGATGTGTGAAAAGGTCACAACATCTGGCGACTCCACGGGAAAGTGTTTAAAAACACCTTAAGAATTGAACTTTGATTAGTCCTCCTCAAACCATCATACGGAAAGGACACTTACTCAAAAGGGGAGAAGAATCCGATATTGGATCAAAACACTTTCATCTAAAACCTTGTGAGTGTGTGCATGCATTCCATCTCTGAACCATGTCGGCTTCCGAAATTGGCCGTAGTAGGTTATATAAATACCTCAACTTCAAAAGCATCCTGGACATTGCCTCGCTGCCAGTCAGGCGTCCATAGCCCCGGCGAGGTTATCGCTACAATTCTCACGAATATTGCTCCACTGCCGGCCGGGCGTCCATAGCCCCGGTGGAGTTACTCGTATGTTCCCAAAACCAATATTTTATAGTATTTCTTTCATTTTCATTTTCTCATTTTTCTTTCTTTTCTTTTCAGATTTTTCTTTTAAGCATATTTTCTTTTCCATCATTTGATTTCTCCGTCAATTCCTTGATTGGCTGGCAGGCAATGAAGCCTCCAATGGGTTTGAGAATTGCAGTGGCGCTGAAGCAAGATGTAAGATTTTCACCTACCAAAACCTTTCCCAAGAAACCAAAATGACTCAGAGTGGAGATAGGTAAGATTTTTAAGGTCTTTAGACTCGTGTGTTGAGACACAATAATGGGTTAACCTCCCGAGACGAGTTCGATTTCTAACTGGATGATGACAAGAGGAAAACAACCTTGGTTCTTTTCAAAAATTTATGCAAATTCCAGTGAAAGAAACCACGTTGTGAAAGTTAAAACATCATCACCCCATCGCAACGGGAAAACCCACAAATCCTTGCCCATTCCAAACCAAAAACCACTTGAGCGGACGACTCAAGGGACGGAAACGCCAAACCAAAAACCCACAGGGCAACAAACCAAAACCAAAACGGAAGAAAAACAGAAAAAGCAAACGGAAAGCAACAAACGGGAAAGCAAACCCCAATCTAACTATTTTACAAAGCAGGCTCTCGGAGAGAACCTATGACTGGAAATAATGCTTGAGGAACTGTCCGTTAATGGGCAACGGGACATCCTCCCCTGTCAAAGTACGCAATCTGAATGCATTATCCCCAAGGATTTCAGAAATCTGATATGGACCCAACCATAACTTGTCAAACTTGTCGTGATCACCTTTCTTCTCGTGGGTCTTGTCCCAATATAAAACCAAGTCAGAAATCCTGAACGACTTGATCCTAGCCTGTTTATCAAACCATCTCTTCACCACTGCCTGGTGTTTCGTTAGATTCTCAAGAGCTTCATCCCTTTTCTCTTCTAGATGCATCAACTGGGATAATCTTGTCTGAACCTGATCTTCTCCCTCGAGGTACTCTTGAATGAATTGGAGAGTTGGGATCCTTAACTGCACTGGGAAAACTGGATCCTGTCCGTAAACCAAATGGTATGGAGACGTTCCCAAGGAACTCTTGGTTCTTATTTTGTCTGCCCAAAGAGCAAACCTCAACTGTGTGTGCCAATCTTTCGGATTTTTGTCCAGTAACTTCTTAATGGCATTCAATAAATTCTTATTTGTGGACTCTGCTAGTCCATTCCCCTGTGGATAGTAATTGGAGGAAAACCTCAATGTAATTCCGTACTCAAAAGCCCAGTTGGAAAACTTCAGCGATGAAAAAGCTGAACCGTTGTCGCTGACTAAGACATGGGGGCATCCGAATCTTGTCACTATATTTTCTTCAAGGAATCTGATGACTACATCTGAAGTGCACTGCTTCAAAGCCTGTGCTTCTGTCCATTTGGTGCAGTAGTCTGTTGCTGTCAAGATATATCTGTGCTGTCCTGATGACGGCGGATTGATCATACCAATAAAATCTAATCCCCACTTTGCAAAAGGTCTCACTTCAATCACTGGTTGCAGAGGCATGGCGGGATGCCTTCCTCTATTAGCTGCCGTCTGGCATATGTGGCAAGCCTTCACATGTTCATATGTGTCTTTGAAGAGCGTGGGCCAATAATATCCAGCTCTCAGGATTTGATGAGCTGTGGCCAAACTTCCCCCGTGTCCGGTTCCAAACTTCTCATGGAAGTGTTCCATCAACTGTTTTGCTTCTTGTTTTCCTACACATCTCAAATATATACCTTCATAGTTCCTCCTATAGAGAACTGATCCCTGAAGCATAAACCTTTGGCTTCTCATTCTTAATGCTCTTCGTTGGACTGGATTCAAATGGCGGGGGCATCTGTGATTCAGCAAGTAGTAGACTATGTCATCGTACCATTCTCTGGGAGACACCTCTTCTAATACATAAGCCTGTTGAACCAATTCTGGACCGACCATTGCAATAGTTTGAGCCAAAGCTTGTCCTCTGACTAATTTCATCGGCTGTATCTCAATATCATACTCTTGCAAAGTGGCGACCCACTTTCCTCTTCTTTCACCTAACTCATTCTGCATTAACAAAATCTTTATCGTGGCGTCTGGAACAATCGCGTGGATCTTGCTCCTCAGGATGTAATGTCTGAATTTCTTGACGGCCTTCACTAAAGCATACGCTTGCTTCTCAATGCTTGGATACCTTAATTCTGCTTCTTTTAAGGGAGAGCTCATAAAAGCAATTGGATGCTCATTCTTCTCTTCAGTTCTTTGAGTTAGTACTGCTGCACAGGTGTGCTCTGAAGCAAATGAATACAAATAGAACGGCTTCGTGTAGTCCGGACTAACCAGCACTGGAGCGTCCACTATAGCTTGCTTGATCTCATCAAAAGCCTTTCTAGTCTGTGGGGTCCACTCTACCTTTGCATCTTTCTTCAACATTGCATTCAGGGGCCTTACTATCTCGGCAAACCCGGTTATAAACTTTCTGACAAAATTGATCTTTCTGAAGAATGACCTTAATTCTCTTTGAGTGCCTGGCAAACCAATCCTTGAGATGGCTCCAATACGTTCAGGGTCAATTGATATACCCTTCTCTGAAATAACGTGACCCAACAGTTTACCTTCGGTGACGCCAAATATACATTTCTTAGCATTTAGGGAAACACCGAATCTTCTGCATCTCTGAAATATCTTTCTTAAATCTTCAACGTGATCCTTTCTTTTCTTTGAGAACACCGTTAAGTCATCCATGTAAATTATTATACACTTTCCGACAAGATCTCGAAAAGCGATGTCCATTGCTCGCTGGAAAGTGGCTCCCGCGTTGATTAGGCCAAAAGGCATTCTTCTGTAGGCAAATGTTCCCCATTTCGTGGTGAACGTAGTCTTCAATCTATCTTCATGTTCAACCATCACTTGATTGTAGCCCGAGTATCCGTCCAAAAAGGACATCATTTGTGAGCCATTCACTATTTGCAACACCTCATCCAACGAAGGCAAGGGATAGTTGTCTTTCTCAGAGGCCCTGTTCAAATTGCGGAAGTCGACGCATAGCCTTATCTCTCCATTCTTCTTTCTGACAGGCACGAGATTGGCGACCCACGTGGAGTGCCTCACTGGAAAAATAATCCTGGCTGAGAGAAGTTTCTTGACTTCTTGATAAATTAATGGTTCCAATAATGGATTCACTGGCCTCTGCCTCTGTCTGAATGGCTTGCTTCCTGGCTTTAGTGGTATTGTATGGGTGATTAGCGATGTATCATATGTCTTTAAATCTTCATATCCCCAGGCTATCACCTCTGGAAACTCTTTCATAACCTTTAAGATACCTTCCTTCTCCTCGGGTGTACAAACCTTTCCAATAAAAACGTTTTTCACTTGTTCACTTGTTCCTAGATTGACAGGTTCACAATCATTGCCTTGCGTGCTTTGATTTCTGCTCAATCTGTCAGTATCAAATAACCTTTCCAATTCAACCATTCCTCTTGGGATTACATTGGTCTTCAAATTCAAAATCCCTTCAGTGTCATATTCTGCTTCCTCAATATCTTCCTCATCAATAATTTGTGCTTCGAACACTCCTGAGTTTGTGAGAAAGTCCAGAATCTGCTTGTCGTCTTCGAACACTTGGAAGTTCTTTATGTTATCAGGGATGGCCGGTGTTGAAACCAACTCCACTGTAAATTTCTTTAATCCCTCCATTGCCAGTGGTTCCAAAGAACTGGCAGCTTGTGCCAAAGAATTTGCAACGGTGTTCTTGGATCTATAAACTTGCTTTATGTTGAATGCATCAAAACTTTCTATCAGGTCCCAGACTCTATTCCGATAACGGTTCAATCTCTTGTCATGACAGGCGAACTGCTTCCTTACTTGTCGGACCACTATGTCTGAATCTCCAATGGCATATATAATCTTGGCTCCCTTCTGAATTGCAAGGAGCAATCCGTGGATCAAGGACTCATATTCAGCAACGTTGTTGGTGCATGAAAACTGGAGCCTATAAGCACCTAAATAAGCTTCTCCTGTTGGGCTAACCAATTCAAATCCTGCTCCATTTCCCTTCTTTGACTTTGATCCATCGAACCTTAAAGTCCACACTTGATTCTCTGTAGGGGTATTGGGAGACTGAACACACGTTTCTTCTTGATTGCATATCTCCAGAGTCTTTTCTTCAACTTCTGACTGAGTGAGATCATCTTTTACAATTTCTTCTATCAAAGCACTATTCTCTTCATTCATCTTTTGATGTTCTATTAGAATCTCGTTTTCTTCTTGATGTCCTTCTTGTAATGGAGTATGGGGAACAAGCCTTGCAACTTGTTCTAGTGCCACCTTGCACATGGCACAAGTGATTTCCGAATGAAATGCTTCGTGTATTCGACACCAGTTGGGAAGCAGCAAATTCTTAATTGAAGCATCTTTCCCTAACTCCGTCTCTTGTTTCACACTATTCAGGACAAAGTCCCTGAAATTCTCAAATGTTCCTCCACCTTCACTATCACTTGAGTCACTTTCAATCAACACTTCGGTGGAGCTCGTGGTATCTTCCAAACATTTTCCCTCACTTGAACTTTGTAGCATCAATACTTCTTGCTTAATAGGCCTATACGAGCCTAAATCAGTTTCTACGAACAAAATTTCATTATCCTCTCCATATTCCGTGATCATCAGCTTCAATCTTGGTGTACTCTCAACCTTGATTTGATTCGGGACTCCTTTCCATGGAAGCCACATGTGGGAGAAATCTGTTGCAATGTACCCATTCAGCTTTCTTGCCCAGTCTCGGCTCAGTAACATGCCATACCCATCCGGTATGTCGACCACTGAGATGTCAATACAGCCCTGGATTCGGGGATCAGCTGACAACTGCATATGAATATTATTTAACTCCCCAACCACTGGTACTTCGGTTTTGTCGAGCTGGGTCCCCTTCTTGGTGGTATGCAACGGGACTATACCCAACCTTTGACACACCTTTAATGGCATGACGTTGCTAGAAGCACCTGAATCAATCAAACAATTGTGCAATAACTTCCCAAAGATTCTAACTGATACCAAGAACGGGGCTGGCTCATCTTTCCCTTGGTAGAATACTACTGGTTTCTTCCTTTCCTCGGGTACAATGCTCTTTCTTTCATTCTTTTCATCCCATGGTGAAACTTGATTATCACGGGTGACCTTCTGGGTCTGCTCTTGCCTTTGTTCTGCGGGCAAACTGAATCTAACTCTTCTCTTATCCTCGGTCCTTGGCTTCTCAGGTTCACTTGAAGATCCTTGTACTACGCCCACAAAACCTTGCGACTGTTGTGGAGCTTCCCAAGCGTTAAACGGCGCATACGACACTTCCTCCACCATGTTTGCATTCTGCACAGGACGGGATTGTACATTTACTGGAGGATTCCTTGATGAACTAGGTGTTTCCTGAGGTGTACTTTTTGCAACTGGTGTTTCATATAAACTTCCCAAAATTGTGTCTCTAACTTCTAAGATCTTCATCAACTCATACAAGGGAAGACTGACTTTTATCTTCTTCACTTCTTCTAGTACATAGGAACTCAATCTTTTCATGTCATCCCTTGGGAGATTGTCCTTTTGAGGACGTTGCATCACGTGGATTGGCTGTTGCTGGACAGTTTGTTGTCCACTTCTATTCTGCATCACATTCTGTTGTCTGTACTCCGGAGAATCCCTAGGCAAATTTGGATTGTTACTCGCATTTGGATTCGGCGGGGTTGTAAAATTATTCGGAGGAGTCGAGGACGTCAAAGGCTCCTTTTGGTGATAAGTCCTATGGTACACCTTGGGTGCTGCTCCTCCGGAAGTCTGAAATGCTTGCACCTCTCTACTTCCTTCTACTAACACGCTATTATCGAGAGGTGGGAAAATGTAGTTACCCTGCTCATACGGCTCCTCTGAGTAACTGTCTTGAACTTCTGAATAAACTTGAGCTTCTTCATAAACTTGAGCATCGGGCGCCTCCACGGGACCATTAGCCGAAGCTGGTGGAAATCTGTAATTAGCTTCTGGGGGCGCGTAGTTTTGATACCCAGACACAACATTGACATTTTCTATGATTAGTGCCTGGTCATATCTTTGCACTGGTACAATCTCATACCCAGTGGTCGGAGGATTTTCAGTACCCTCCGTGCTTTTCACTTCTCCTTTAAAGATATCAGCTGCTACTTGAAACTCATGGCATTGTAACTCTGAGTGCTGACTTGTGTTATGAAGTCGACACCATCCTGACATAGCAGCTTCTGCCAAAAATACTCTGTCCGCGGGACGATTTTCTGGAGGCGGCGGGTTATCTAGCGGTGACGGAACTCCTCCATTGTTAGGCCCAGTATTCCAGGACCTCTTTTGATATCCTTGATTATTATTTCGATACCCATGGCTGTTATCGTGTCCATGTCCTTGATGGGCATCTTGATGCTGTTGAGGATTATTGTGATATCCTCGATTGGCACCTGGATGTGCCTGATAATTCTTTATCATTGATTGCATTTGGTTATTTTGATTTCTGAGGTGAGTTACCTCAGATGACAACCTTTTCATTTGTTCTACTAATTCTTTCATTTCATCCTTCTCCTCTTGTGTCCTTGTTGCAGGTACCGTGTTCTGGAGGTAGACAGGCTGCGTAGCTGGAGTATGAGATAAAGGTATCCCAGGATGGAGAACTAACTGGTCTGATGGTGGCGTAACATGATATGCAGGTTGCGGAACTGGATTCAATGATGGAATTTGCTGATTCCAGGCTGGAGCAAGAGTCTGCATTTGATTGTTCGTGGTGACCAAGCCAGTGTACAAAGAAGGTCCAGTTATGTTTTGTCCCATATTCTGACTTACTTCAACAGCCTTAGCATATGCTTGATTCATATCCGCTGGAATGGGATGAGCTTGTCTCACGAACATAGCAGTCAATGGATCCAAGGCTGCATAATAATTTTCCCTTGCATCGGGAACCATGTACGGAGTACGTAACCTTGTGAGAGCCTTTTGGAATCTATTGTTGAAGGCATGAATGGGCTCTTTGTCTTGTCTTCTTACCTCCGTGAACTGGCGGAAGAGCTCCACTGGGGTAATAGGAATACCAAACTTCCCAATGAAAGCCTCCTTCATCTGCTCCCATGTTCTGATGGATCCAACTGGTAAGTGTATAAACCAGAAGTGTGCTTCTTCTCCCAAGGAATACGGGAACAATCTGCATGCCACATCTGCGTATGCAATTTGTCGGTTTCGCAAATGATCTTCGAACATCTTAATATGGTCCTCAGCAGAACGGTTCGGATCATGGACTTGATACTTGGTGCAAAAATGCTCCGGATTCTTTGGCATATCATGATAATCAGCAAACTCTAGAGGTGAAGGATTAGTAACGAGCCAAGTAGCACCGTTAGGAGCGGGTTGGCCTCCTGGTTGAGCCATTGCTTGATTTGGATACCTCCTTTGATATACGATAACTGGGGTTGTGGTAACCTGAACTGGTTGCTGAACGAACACTGGTGTAGTAACTTGAACGGCTTTAGGTTGAGCAAACCTTGAAACACTTGGTGGAGTTCGGAACAAACTTGTAATCTCTTCTCCGCTTTCTTCACTAGACTGAGCTTCTTCGTTTGACAACACTTCTTCACTTGACTCGACTTCTTTACTCGGACGGACTTCTTTCTTCTTTCTCGCTCTAGTAGGCAATTCTAATTCCACAAAATCTTTAGATGAGCTTGGCGCGGACCTCAAGATTCTTTTCAACTTGTCGGGTGAGAATGAACTGATTCGATCCAGGATGTAGCTGATTACTGTCGGCGAGGAAGGGGAGCAAGTGGTAGTCTTTGATCGAGCAAATTCCTTTCAATTGCGACTTGAATTTCAATAGCCTTTTCTTCTTCCTCCAACACGAAGCAAGTTCTCATGTACTGGGCGTAGCTCTCCTTTGTCCTCCAAGCAAGATTGTTCAATCCTGTAAGAATGTCTTCTTGGTCGTCGTTGAATCCCAAGTTAGGCTGCAGCACTGGAAATATCTCTCTATGCGGTAGCACCATCTTTACTCATGATAATTCTTTCTCCAATGAATTTCTTTTCAATGAAATCCCTTCTTATTTGAATGTGATTGCTTCACTGCGAAGGATCCTTAAAGGCCCTCCTTCTAGCGCCAGTTCCCTGTTGATGTGGTTTTTGTGACCATACCAAACAGCAGAACAAAATAGTTTGGGCTACTCCGTTCTCTCTTGATCAAAGTATTCCATGCGCTAAGATTGCGAGAAAGTTCGCATGTTCAACTCCAAGGTTCCTTAAGTGCGAATAGACCCAGTTTGGTTGATGTGTATTGCTGTGTTTGTACGAGGGGACTTACACAATTGTCCAGATTTCTTGCAGTTAGCAGCTAATGTATGATTTTGAAGGGGGTTCTCGTGTGTGTGATTTGGCAATGTGGTTCCTTTTCCTAAAACTAATCAGAAAGTGCAGAAAGTAAAAGGGAAAGGGCCTAAGAAATTTGTACTCTATTCTAAATGCAGGGTATATGGGGCTTCGTTTCAATAGACTTCAACCAGATTTTTCCTAGCCTCCGTCGGACAGCCTCAGCAAAATCGGTGCAATCTTCAAAGGGGATAGCAAAAGATGTTCAAATTATGACTTAACATGCATACACCATCACAACGACGCATATAAGCATATAAATCACAACCGAAGTTAAACTCAATGTAATGTCCAGTCGACCACACAAGGCGCACTTATCATCAACAAGCCGCTAGTGGTATGGAATAAGCGAAGCTATCTCAATAAAACACCACACACCGAAGTAAGCTACTTTGCATGAACTAAGCTACTTGGATACGAAAGGAAGAAGAAACCTTGCTAGCATTTCATGACTAGACGAATTCCATCATCAATGAAAAGATCTATTATCATAAAATGTGTTACACAACAATCTCTTCAAAAGTTTTCAAAGGGAAAACTTTCTCTCTTCTCCAAATTATGCAAAATGCTCTACAATACTACACTATCTAGCTCTAACTCTATCTCAATTCTGGCTCCGATCTAATCTCTGATCTCTAATTTCTAATTCTAATGCCTTACAAATGAGGGGGACTCCCCCTTTTATAGCTAGCCAAGTCCCAAAAGACGGCTAGGGTTACAATTAATAGAGTGGCCAGAATCGTGCCACCTCAGCCCTAACCCTAAAAACTGCCAGAATAGGGAGTGGTACATTAAATGAATCAAAGATTCCCACTCACTCCCAAAAATAGCAAATGCAATAAATGATCCATATTCAGTCTTCTAGAAGCTCCTCGTCCAGTAGTGTGTTCCCATTTGCCTTCTCTCTGATTGCCAACTCAACAAATCTGCTAAGTACGGCCTCAACCTCCTGAGCTGAAATAGGCGGAACACAATCCAACTGAAACTCTAATACCGTGACTGAATGCTCGTGCCTTGTACAAGATTTTCTCCAAGCAGCTAATGAGTCCTGCGTGTTCTGGATCAAAGTGGAGAATGTAGCAATATTCTCAAAGTCATCCTGTACAAAGGTCTTAACATCTGCGAAGAAGGGAACCAGCAAACCCCTCAAATTATCAAGACTTATCTCATCTGGACTCAGCCGCCTAGCAAATATGGCCTCAAAGGTGTTCAACCCATCTATAATGTTGGCCATATTCCCTGCGGAACTTCGGGTCAATCCGCCTCGTGTCGCATCGAAGAAGCCACGCTCGCGATAGCCGAAGAATACCACCGAGAGAAATCATATCGGGTCATTCGGCCTCGGCGACACCTCCATCAATCAAAGAATCGCAATGGCACATGCCTCAACACCTCAAGACACTGGATCACCTTGCTCTGATAGATAGAGGCATCACCCCAAGCCTGATCCACCGCATCCATCCGTGTCAAAATAGTAGAGGCCTGCTGGAAGGCAAAGGCAAGGTCCTCCATAAATTTCTCTGTCTCAGTACGAACTCCTGTGACCCATTTGTCTGCCTCCTGTGCCATCCTCCCCAACTCTACTAAGCCGCTGATCGACTCTCTAGGAATATCTGCTCGAGGCTCTATCACTGGTACATCCTGCCCTCGAGAACGAGACAACTGCTGTACATATCCAACTAACGCCTTATGTTCTCGTTTCAACTTCTTATATTTCCCTTCTTTCTTGAATAATCTATCCTTGAGGGCAAGGAAGGAGTTATCACACTCCTCAACGACCTGTGCACCAGTAGGGCGTCCCAAGTCAAGAGTGGTGACCACATAAGCTGTGAGCCGTTTACCCGTCACACTCACTGTGGGACTGCTACGAAGAAAGTACGAGCCATCCTCACGCTGGAGATCTTCGAAATTTTCTTGCCTTCTTCTTCTGTGGAGGAGCACTGATCCGGTTCAAGAACTCTTCCATCTCAACCGCTGGATCAATCTCCTCACTCGGGCTTCTTCTCATTCTATCCTTTAGCCAATCGGGCACCTCATATAGTATATCGAAGGGCTGCTGCTCCTGTGCCTCGACTTCTCTAACCTGTTCAACTTCTTCTTCATTTTGGCGAGGCTCATCGTCCTCAAGTGGCCGAGTGTCACCTGACACTATATCATCACGCCATCGCTCATGGTCAGCCTAACTCCCCGGCCGAACCGAGGGTCGCTAATAGTCCTCACGCGCTGATCCTCGCCATCAACCCCAATGTACAAAGCGGGCACTGCCAATTGACTCCTCCGCGGGAGGTCAATATCACTCAGATTCTCCTGCACTGATTCACCGCGAATTCTCGGGATCAGCAAACAAAGACACTCGGTGCTGGAACGGTTCCAAAGGTACCGCCACTGCGACTCGTGGAGGCTCGGGCTGAACTAATTTTTCTTTTCGACTCTAGTCCTTTGTGACCGCTTTTCTTCCCTCGCGGGTAGGGCGGCGTCCTGTGATCTCCCATCAAGTTGTAAGTCAAAGCAATTGACCTACTTTTCAATCTGTTCACCTTTCTATCAACCCATGCCCTGGTGAATGTCATAACCGGGATGGATAGAGTATCCAAATCTGCGACCTCGGGCTCTGACCAATCCATAGGTGGAAGTGGAGTATCTCGAACAGTTGCATAGTCTGGATGAACAACATCCATATCTTCGTTGACCTGGTCCGGAACCGGAACTACCTCACACTCCCTGATCAGAGTAATCGGCAACCTAGAGAACATTCTCTTCCTTACTTCAATCTCATCAACTGCATCAGCCCAGTAATCCTCAATGGTGGCCTTGTGTTTGAATTCCTCTGACAACACCCAGTTGATGTTATGGTGCGGGTCATAGTGTTGTCTACTTGTGTGATATGAGAAATGATAGAATTGAAGCTCACTTTCAGCTTCTCTACATGCCTGTATCGAAGGACAAACCTCGTCCGAGTTGCCCATCACAACTGGAAACTCTATCCCTCCTTTCTTCTTTTTCTTCTGGATTTTGTCAAAGGCTAGCAACTGCCTAGCTATCTCTAGCATTATTATTTTATCGGTTGAGTACTTAGGCAGCCTATAAGGGTATGAAGAAAATCCTTGCAGCCTAATGTATGAAAATCTTGGAAACTGTATAAACCAGCACCCATACCTTTCAATCAGCTCCTGGGCATTTCTAGAGATTCTGCACTGTAACCTCTCCTGAAGTAGCCTCGTGATGTACATGGTGAATGAATCGTTGACACGCTTGTAATGGGTTGTGCTCGAAAGGTGCAACTGCGTACACGCCTCATGAATTTTGAATTGGTGAGAGCCACAACCGATGGGTTCCTTGTAAGAAATCCCTCTGTACCTCGTCATTCGTGCCAACATATAAACAAGATAGGAGCTCATGTAGAACGTTTTAGTCCTCCGCAAACTCAGGAGCTGCTCATGTATATTATCGCTGATCATCTCAGCCCAATTGACATAATCCTTGCCTTCTAACACCAGGTTGATGTAATAAAACATCCAAGGCTCGAAAATGTAGGACTGTGGGCAACCACCAACCCTGCTCAGCAACATGATAAGATCGCAGTATTCCTGTTTCAGGTCCTCTGCTATGATCTGTTTCGGCAACTTCGCACGAGAAGGCTTTGGAGTGCTCATCCAGTGAGTGTTAATTGTATCCATGCACCGTTCAAAAGCAGAAGCATACATCCGTTCCGCTCGCTCCCTAGACTTGTAAATCATATTCCTGTGCACCGGGATCCCGAAAGCTTCACCAATGGTCACTGGAGTAAGATTGGCAAGCACTTGGCTATCTCGGTGTCGTGATTGACCGTGTTCTTTCTCGTAGCAGCTTGGCGACTCCATAATCAACTCAACACCTCCAATAGCCGGGCGGAAAACCAGTCACAGATATAACCCACTTCTCGACGATGTTGTGCGGCGACCTATCACCGATGGCTTCCAATTCCAAACAGCCTGTTCTTGAATGTTTCCAGGTTGACAGAGCCCAAGTTCGTATCCGTCAACTTGCCCAGCTTTGAAATAAACTTCGTCTCCGGCGTGAATGTTTTGCTGAGCTTCTTGATCACAGCTTGTCTGGAGGCACCATTGTCTTTTCCGGTTGTCCTCGCTTCAGCCATCTGCAACATAACAAACATTCATCAGCAATTGAATTTAATAAAATAAGGCATGATAGGGGCTGCAGTCGAATTTTAGAAGCTGCAATATCTTTCGTGTTTGCAAACCTCAGCTTCTTCTCTTGAATAAGTTCAAATTCCGACACTTAGAACAGATTTCTAAGTGAACTCTGATGATTTTACTTCACAACCAGCAATTTTAATTTCTATGTCTTTGTATCAGTAATCAGCAATCTTGCAAGTCCGTACTTTTAAAGTTATCAATGTTTCAACTCAATACAAGGCGCCCCACAGGAAACTTCAACCAAACTTAATCAAATCAGACTTCAAACTTCAATGCCAGCAAGGCCGTACTTTTCAATCTTTCAGCAATGGCGTACCTTTTTAAGCTTCTATAATTCAAGCAAATCAAATTTCAGCCACAAAGCCGTACATTTTCAAGCAACTTCAAATTGCAGCAAACACCTCCTTAGTCAGCAATGGCGTACCTTCCTCAAGCCTCTAGCAACCTCAGCAAGGACGTCCCTCAAATGGCAACTCTCAAGCCTCAAGACGTCTTCTTCAACAAGTTCAACCTCTCAGCGAAATTCAAACCTCTCCAAGCTCACTTTGCCTTAGCAAATTCGCCTTTTCCAGTTGTGAGAATGAGTGAAAAGCTTCTCCATTTTATAGCTAGAATTCAAATTCTAGAAGACGTTATTTTTAGCCAGTGCCATTAAACTCCACTACTCCACTTCAAGAATTCGAATTTTCCCTCTCTGATGTTTCTGACACTTGTCTCCAGTCGTCGGGAATATTATTCTTCTAGAAACTTGACTTTGACTGGCGTTCTGGATTTTGCTCTCGAAAATTTGATTTAATTCATCTTCTTTTAACTCACCAGCCGGAGCTCTGTCACTTGAATTCGAATTTTTAACTTCATCATCTGCTCTGGAAAATTCATCCTCGAAGAATTTAATCACAATTATCTAGGCAATTCCCTTCGTATTCATCGTTTGAAGAAAATTCACTTTGGAAACACATTTTATTTACGTTTGCCTTAGAAAATTTAAAATTCTCCCTTAGGAAAATTCATAACTCAAGCACTGATTAAATTTTCACTGGAAAAGTGTCGGCGAAGCTTGAAAGATTTAGAAATCCATTCATCATCACGAACGTCCAGTACCCAGAAGCAAATTTTCGTTAGAACACCTCGAATCCATGGGTACCCAACGAACGGGTTCATTTAATTTTTCGAATTTTGAAACTTAGAAAAATATCATTTCCATCATTTTAAACTCGTTCTTCGCCTGCGATCACTTTGTGTAGCTCTGACCTCTCGAAAAAAAAATTGAAGAACTTGAAATGTTCCCATCTCTGACTTCATCACTGAGAAAAGTTGTTCGCCTCGGAAAATTTTATCAATTGAGTTCTAGGCACATTTTCTAAGGGAAAATAATTTTGCCTTAGAAAATATTTAAATCATCTCTTGCATTTTGAGAACTTGCCTTAGAAATTTTTTTAAAATTCTCAGTGGAGAGGAATTTTTTTATCAACTTCACTCAGAAGAAATTTTACATTCATCAAGCACGCCTTGCACATTTTACCTGTATTTCACACTTGGAAAATATTTATTAAAATCCCAACGCCTTAGAAAATTTAAATCTCACGCCTTAGAAATTTTTTAACATTTTATCACTCTAGGCGCACAACACTTGACATCTTATTCTCAACGCCTTGGAATATATTTTAAAATCACCTTATAACTCCCTTCAAACATT
>VDFB02133440.1:0-58318 GCA_007258455.2 Sequoia sempervirens | reverse complement strand
GGGTTAACAAATAAAGAGGCTATTTGGGCTTTGGTTATTCCAAGATCTTTCACATCATCATAGGATAATCCACATGCATAATATTCTCTCATGTCTTCTCGCCACGAATGAAAGGCATTATGTTGTGAGGAGAGGGTTTCTATATTTTTAATTATTTCATTCATTGTGTTTGACATCGAAGATAATTGAGGGACTCTCGTATAAACTTCAGAAATGCCCCCTAATTGTTGCAATTTTTCAGAAATTAATTCTTGAATTGATGGTTGTGGAGGTGGTGGCGGTGGTGGTGGTGGAGGTGGTGGAGGTGGGAGGGAGGTGGAGGGAGGGAGGTGTGGTGGGAGGTGGTGGAATTGGTGCATTTTCATCAAGCCACAGCCATAAATGCCTGATTCAATATAAAACAAATCAATCTAATTAGAATTAGACAATATAAAATGAAAATATTATAAAAATAATTTAGTTTATAACAAAATCATAAAATTTCTAATTTTAATCCAAATACAGAAAAAAATACTATTTTAAGTCAAAATCCATTGCAAATATTCAAATTTTATCAAAATCCATGCTAAACTCAAATTTTTCATAAAAAATCTATCAAACCCACCCAACTATTTAGGTCCAACCTTTACCGGGAGAGTTATCAAACAAATTATAGGGAAGCCATAACCATCATGAGCTTTTAATCATGCTTTTGATTGTTCATAATCATCTGCATAAATTTCATGTACATACAATAACTCTTTTTTGATCATATTCACTATGTACATGGGATCAATGAGTATTCCCCTTTTCGGGTTTCTGCAAACTTGATATAAAGAAGACCATCGAGTGTGGTTATAGAAGAATCAATATATGTAAAAGAAATGTCAAACAAAATATTGGTTTTCCCTTTATGATTTTGAATATTAGTAATGTTTATAAAGATGGAAAAATCATTATCATCTTCTTCATTATCATTGTATTGAACAAAGTTTGTTGAATGAATTGGCAATGGGCTTGTAAATATTTGTAAGTATTGATTAGGTGAAAAACCAATTTATTTCCTTTGTCATTAATAGGTCATCCAACTGGATTTGATTAGAATGAGGTCTTGCAGTTGGTTATAACATGCCTTATTCACACAAGCTTACCATTATGCTTTGATAGATCTTTTCCAAGCATCCATAACTTGTTCATAAGCACCTATTTTAGGGTTTTAGCCATAGCAGCAAGGCAGTGAACTGTTTGATAAAATGCTTTGGTAGACATGTATGAAAAATGTGGTAGCATCAACAACTGTCACCATTTGATATTTATGCAGTTGTAGTATGTTTTGTGTAATGTAATCAGCGATATGAATATAACCAACAAAAATCTATTTTCTATAATTCATGGATTGAACTCTGTATTTTATTTGCTCTCAATGTCTTGTTGCTTACTATTATGCTTTGATAGATTTTTTCCAAGACCCAGCTTGTTTGAAAGCACCTGTTTTAGGCTTTTAGCTATAGCAGCAAGGCAATGAACTATTTGATAAAATGCTTTGGTAGACATGTATGAAAAATGTGGTAGCATAGACAAGGCAGTGAACTGCTTGAAAAAAATGTCTCAAAGAAATGTAGTCTCGTGGTGATGGAATGCCACGATGAATGCCATGACAAGTAAATTGCTATGGATTGTCATGGAATTCCATCACCTTGAGACTACATTTCTTTTAGGCATTTTTTCAAACAATTCACCTCTTTCTATGTTATTGCTTCACCACATGCTTGCACTTTTTCCAAGCACCACAGCTTCTGTTCAAAAGCACTTGTTTTAGGCTTTTACCCAGCATGAAGGTTGAACCTGCTTTGATAAAATGCTTTTTGGTAGACATGTATGAAGAATGTGCAGTATTAGAAAGGTAGTGAACTATTTGAGGGTCAGCTTGAAGAAATGTGGTCTCATGGTGATGGAATTACATAATCTAATGCCAAGTGACAAGCAAATTGTTATGGGATTGTCAGCGGCATTCCATCACCATGAGTATTCACATTTCTTTTTGAGGCATTTTTGAAATAGTTCACCGCCTTGTCTATGCTATTGCTTACCAACACCATGTTTTGATAGATCTTTTCCAAGCATCCATAACTTGTTCATAAGCACCTCTGCTTTTAGGGTTTTGTTTTCATAGTAGCAGGCAAAGGAACTGCTTGATAAAATGCTTTGGTAGACATGTATGAAAAATGTGGGAAAGTATCTGATAACCCACACCATTTGATATTTTATGCAAATTGTAGTATGTTTTGTGCAATGTAAATGTATATGAATATATAACCAACAAAATCTATTTCTATAATTCATGATTGAACCTGTATTTTATTTGCTCTTAATGTCTGTATGCTATGGAAATGCCATTACATTTTTAAAAAAAGTAGTTTCTTACTATTTTTCTTCAATTTTTTATGGTTTTTTGTAAATCTACCAAAAAACCCTAGTTTTTCTACCAAAAAACAATATTTTGAAAAAAATCAACTAAAAATAAACAAATCTAATTGAAAATTTGATAAAAAATAAAGAACTTTACCTGTTAGAGATGGACTCCAAATCGGATATCGGATTTCGCTCTCCACTGTGCGCTCGTCGCCAATGAGCCGAAAACAAATGAGAATGAGTGTTGGTCGCGGGCCCTTTTTCATATATATACTTCAACAAAATTGGATATCCGATTTGGATCGGATATCCGATTCCCAGAACTAAGTTTCCCTTTGTCTGGATCGGAATGAGTGTTTTTTTTATATACTTCAACAAAATCGGATATCCGATTCCTAAAACTAAGTTTTCCCTCTGCCTCGGTAGTCACCCCAGCTCCAAAAAGTGAACTCACCATTTTTGCATTTTTGAGTCGTAGAAACACGTATTTTTTTCTCCATTGCCACTTTTTGGCATACCATGATCCTGCACATGCCCAAAACGTGTGTTTGACCACCATAATTTGGTCAAAAATTTATGAAATTCAATTTTTTTTATCCTATAGTATGCAAAGCATAGAATGTGACGCATCTGGTAGGTTAAAAAAATGTTAATTAGTTTGAAAGTTATAGAAGTTTTTCAATCATCCTATCAATCAGGACTTTAGTCATAATGTATGTAGAAAATCAATAATAATAATTTATTAAATTCAAAATAAAACATAACTTATATTGGTGGAAAAATGACAATTTTTTCTATAAACCCTTTTCGTTTCATGAAATTTGGATTAAAAAAAGTCGTCAGCACCAAGGGCGAACTTCAGAAAACTAAGAAAATTTTATAAACATGTTTTTTAGTTGACTTTCCAGGTTTGGAAATCCCAAGCCAAAAACCAAGGCAAACCCGAGGGAAATCCCAAGGCTGCAAATTTTTTCAAACAAAATGGATATCCGTTTTTCAAACAAAATGGATATCTGTCTTGAAGACCTAAAAAGCCCTCTTTAGTAAAATGGGCATAATTTTTATGTTTCTTATCAAAATTTTGATTTTTTATAAGCGTTGGAAAGGTGATTAAGAGCTCTATGTAATGGACCAGGTAGTGTTTCTATATTTTACATAAAAAATTAATTATAATCATTTGAACTTCATATTTTATTTTTGAAACATCAAATGCTCAGTACTTTTGCATGCAAAGTTTCCCTTTCATGAATTTTTTGTAACTCATCTCAAAATACTTGAAACATTAGAAAAAGTAATCAGTAATGAAATATTTATATTTTTTGTAGTAAGGAGATGAAAAAATCTTCATAAATCATCATATCTCCCTGTCCCTTTCTCTACCTCTCTATATTTCACTGTCTCCCTTTAAGCTTTGGACCTATCCCTCCACTTGTTTCTCCCTCCCTCTCTTTTTACCTCTTTAGACCTCTCCCTATCAATCTATTGAACTCTAGACTTAACTATCTACTTCTCCCTCCCTCCCTCCTTCCTTCTCTCTTTGTCCCTCTTTAGACCCATCTTTCTCACTCTAGACCTATCTCTCTACCTCTCTCTCCATCCTTCCTTCCCCCCCCTCTCTCTCTCTCTCTCCCTTCCTCCCTCCCTCCCTTTGAAGTCTCCCTCCCTCTTAAGTCTCTCTCCCTCTTAGGTATCTCTCTCTCTCTCTCAGGTCTCTCCCACCCCCTCTCTCCCTCTTAGTTCCCTCTCTTTCAGGTCTCTCCCACTTCCTCTCTCTCTCTGGTCTCTCCCACTCCCTCTCTCTCTGGTATCTCCCACTCTCTCTCTCTCTCTCTCTATCTCTCTCTCTCTCTCAGCTCTCTCTCTCTCTCTCACACACACAAAATCACACTCTCCATGTCCCTCTTAGGTCTCTCTGTCCCTTTCTCTACCTCTCTATATTTCACTTCTCCCCTTAAGCTTTGGACTTATACCTCCACTTGTTTCTCCCTCCATCCATCCCTATCTTTTTACCTCTTTATACCTCTCCCTATCAATCTATTGAACTCTAGAATTAACTATCTACTCTCCATCCCCCCTCCTTATCTCTTTGTACCTCTTTAGACCTATCTTTCCCACTCTCGTTCTCCTTGAGCTCTATACCTATCTCTCTACCTCTCTCCATCCTTCCTTCCCTCTCTCTTTGTCCCTATTTATATATCTCTCTTTATCTCTCTCTTTCTCTCTCAGGTATCTCTCTCTCTCTCTCTCTCTCTCTCCATCTCCCCCCTCTCTCTATCCCACTCTTTGAAGTCTCTCTCCCTCTTAAGTTTCTCTCCATCATAAGTCTCTCTCCCTCTTAGGTCTCTCTCTCTCAAGTATCTCCCACTCCCCCTCTCTCTGGTCCCTCCCACTCCCTACCTCCCTCTCTCTCTCTCTCACAAACTCACACTCACACTCTCCATATCCCTCTCACGTCTCTCTCTCCCACCCTATATCTCTATCTCAAGTATCTCTCCCTCTCTCCCTCTCAAGTCTCTGTCTCTCCCTCCATCTATCTCTCTCCCTCTCACCCTCTCAAGTCTTTATCTCTCCCTCTCTCTCACTCTCTATCTCCCTCTTAGGTCTCTCTCTCTCTCTCTATGTCTCTCCCACTCCCTCTCTCCCACTTCCTCTCTCTATCTCTCTCAGGTCCCTCCCTCTCCATCTCCCTCTCCCTCTCCATCTCTCTCCCTCCCTTTGAAGTCTCTCTCCCTCTCAGGTCTCTCTATCAACTCTCTCTCTCTCTCTCTCTCACACACACACACACACCATCTCTCTCTCAGGTCTCTCTCTCTCCCTCCCATTGTCTCTCTCCTCTCTCCATCCCTCTCTCCCTCTCAAGTTTCTCTCCCTCTCCCTTCCTCTATCTCTCTCTATCCCTCTCAAGTATCTCTGTCTCTCTGTCTCTCTCTATCTCTGTCTCTATCTCTGTCTCTCTCTCCCACTCCCTCTCTCTCTCAAGTCCCTCCCACTCCCACTCCCTCTCCCTCTCCCTCTCCCTCTCCCTCTCTCTCCCTCCTCTCTCCTCTCGCCTCTCCCTCCCTCTAAACTCTCTCTCTCTATCCCTCCTCCCTCTATCTCCCCTCTCCTCTCAAATATATGTATGTATGTATATATCTCTCTCTCCCATATCCTCAAGAGTCTCTCTCTCCCTCTCTCTCCCTCTCCCTCTCCCTCTCCCTCTCCCCTCCCCCTCTCTCTCTCTCTCTCTCTTTGGTCTATGCCACTCCCTCCCCCCCTCCCTCTCTAGTCTCTCCCATTCCCTCTCCCTCTCCCTCTCCCTCTCCCTCTCTCCCTCTCTCTCCCTCTCAGGTCTCTTCCACTACCTCTCTCTGGTCCCTCCCACTCCCTCTCTCTGGTATCTCCCACTCCCTCTCTCTCTCACTTTCCACCTCCCTCCCAGGTCTCTCTCTCTCCCACTCCCTCTCTCTCTTAGGTGTCTTCTTCCCACCTTAACTAGATAAATATCTCTCCCTCTCTCCCTCTCAAGTCTCTCTCTCTCTCTCTCTCTCTCTCTCTCTCTCTCTCTCTCTCTCTCTCTCTCTCTCTCTCCCTCTCTCCCTCCCTCTCTCCCTCTCAAGTATCTCTCCCTCTCCCTCCCTCTATCTCTCGCTCCCTCTCTCCCTCTCTCCCTCCCTCCCTCTCTTTCCCGCCCTCTAAGTCTCTCTCCCTCTTAAGTCTCTCCTTTTTAGGTCTCTCTCTCTCTCATGTCTCTCCCACTCCCTAGCTATCTCTTTAGGCACCCTAGATAGAGAGATAGAGGTAGAGAAAATGAGAGAGATAAAGAGTTAGAGATAAAGAGGGAGAGATAGAGAGGGGGAGATAGAGGGAGGGAGAGTGGGAAATATATAGAGGTGTAGATAGAGAGATAGAGGTAGAGAAAAGGAGAGAGATGGGTTGAGAGGTAGAGAGAGAAGAAGAGGAGTAGAGATCATGTATATCAATATGTAGTGGGAGAGTGAAAGAGGGAGAGATAATGATAGAGGGCGATATATAGAGATAGAGAGATAGGGAGATATAGATATAGAAATATATGGATAGAAAGGGATAGGGAGAGAGAGAATGAATAAGAGAGAGAGGTAGAGATAATGAGATATAAATAGATATAAAGAGAGAGATAGAGAGATATAGATAGAGGGGGAAAGAGTGAGAGAGAAAGGAGGTGATAGAGACAAGCAATGGAGATAGGGAGAGAGATATGGAGAGAGGGACATAGAAAAAGAGATAGATATAGGGAGGCATAAATAGGGTGTGTGTGTATATATGAGTCAGAGAGATATAGAGAAAACTTGATGAAAATGTAGATTATATAAATAGAGAGAGAGAGAGAAGTAGCGAGATATAGAAATATGGAGTGACATAGATAGAGGGAGATAGGTAGAGACATAGATAGAAAGAGGGAGAGATATGTAGAGATATATATAACCTGTGAAAGATAGAGGGAAAGATAAAGGGAGAGAGCTAGGTAGAAAGGGAGAGAGAGAGGAGAGATATAGATAAAAGCAGAGTAAGGGAAAAGTGGAGAGATAGGTAGAGAGCGTAAAGGATCAAAGAAAACAAGGAGGCCTTCTATGATGATTTATGATTTTTTTTACTCTCCCTAGCAAAAATATATATTTTTTATTATTTGTTACTTTAATGTTTCAAGTCATTTAGGATGATTATTGCAAAAAAAAACCATGAAAAAAATACTTTGTATGCAAGAATTATGAGCGTTTAAAACTTTAAAACTTAAGGAGGAACTTAAAATGATTACAATTATTTTTTTGTGCTCAATCTATCAAAATAATCTTATCCATTGCGTAGAGATATGAATCACCTTTCCGATTCTTGTAAAAAATCAAACTTTTGATCAATAACGCAAAAGTTGTGCCCATTTACTAAAGTGTGTTTTTTGGGCTTTTCAAAATGGATATCCATTTTGTTTCATCCATTTTTTTTTGCATAAATTGATGAAAATTAGTTTCAGGAAATGGATCTATTCATTTCAAAATGAATATCTGTTATAAACGGATATCCGTTTTGGTTTTGTATTACCAACCAAAACAGATATTGTACCCAACCCATACAAAAAGTCAACATTTTTTTTCATGATTTTGGCAAAGTAAAAACATGTTTTTTCCGCATTGCCACTTTTTGGACCCCCATGATCTTGCACATGCTCAAGTCCAAGGGGAGATCTAAATCTCCTAGAAAGTCCAAAGTTATTTGCTAGAATTGCGGTAAGCCTGGATATGTTTGTAAGGAATGTAAAGAAGAAAAGAAGAAGAAAAAGAAGATATTTGATTCTGATTCTGAGTCTGAGAAGGAAGATGGTGACACATTCATTGCAACTTTGGAAACTCATGCAGGTAATGATGCATGGTTATTTGACTCATGTGCATCTTTTCATATGACCTTTAATAGAAATTGGTTTTTTGAATATGAAGAATTTGATGGTGGTAAGGTGTACTTGGGTGACGATTCTCATTTAGACATTGTTGGTCATGGTAAAGTTAAAATCAGGTTCCCTGATGGTAGAATAAAAAGGATTAATGGTGTGTTGCATATCCTTGGATTAGCATGAAATTTGTTATCTATGAGAAAACTAATAGATGTGGGTGTGTAGGTAGTATTTTCTGATGCAGGATGCAAGATGGTTAGAGGTGTTAGATATGGGACATTGTATAAGCTTGATGAATGCACTATTGAGTGCAATAGTACTTTTGTGAAAATCAATTCTGTGGAAGAAGTGAGGGTTTCATGTTTAGCAGATGGTCATGGATTTTGGGTACCCAAGGGTGCTCTTTCTTCTGAGACAAAGTTACTTGTAGAGAAAACTATGTTATGGCATTGAAGACTTGGCCACATTGGAGAAAATGGTCTAAGGACCTTGAAAAATAAAAACCTTGTTGAAGGCTTGTCTGATTGTAATCTTGAATTTAATTTTTGTGAGCATTTCATTTATGGAAAATAAAACCACGTTCAATTTTACTCGAGTTCTCATAAATCTTGTGGTGTATTGGATCTTATTCATTCTAATGTGCTTGGTCTTGTAGACGTTCCTTCGATTAATAAATCCACATATGTTTCATTTATTGATGATTATAGTAGAAGGACGTGGGTATATATTCTAAAGAGTAAATATGAAGTTTTCAGTTGATTTAAAGAATTTAAAGCAATGGTTGAGTTGTAAACTAGAAGGAAAATAATTTTTTTGAGGACTGATAATGGCATTGAATTTTCCTCTAATGAATTTGATAGATTGTGTAAATATTGTGGTATTCATAGACATAAGACAACTCCTTATTCTCCACAATGAAATGGAGTTGCAGAAAGAATGAACAAGACACTGATGGAGAAGGCTAGGAGTATGTTGAGTGGTGTTGGTCTAGAACAAAGGTTTTGTGTTGAAGCTGTTACCACTACCTATTACTTGATTAATAGGTCTCCTATATTAGCTCTTGTTGATAAGATGCCTATAGAGGTATGGTCGGGTTGCAAGCCTTCATTAAGACATCTTAGATTTTTTGGTTGCGAGGCATATGCACATGTGCCAAAGGAGAAGCGAACAAAGTTGGAGAAAAAGGTTGTGAAATGTATCTTCATCAGATATAGTTATGATGTGAAAGGATACAAGCTTTGGAATCTTGCTGCACAAAATGTAATTCATAGTAGAAGTGTTATTTTTAGAGAAACTAAGCCTTCTTCTGTTACATTGCAGCTAGACCAAGTAAACAGGAAGATGTGATTCAATTTCCTTCTACACCTGAGAAAGTTGAATTGAGGCCCAAGGATAGACAAGAAGTTGAGGAGAGCTCATCTAACTCTAGATCTTCAAAAGAGGAGGAAGAATCTCCAACTCAGCTTTCTCATGTTGGGAAAATATGTCTCAACCTGTAATTTTATAAAGGTTATTAATGATAGGATATATATATATATTTCCTAGTTCCATTGATAGGTGTAATATACAATAGCAGCAAGGGGGGAGAGTGGGATGCGTGTAAAATTTTTTTTTAGTAACTTTTTTAGGAAACTCCTAAAATGGCTGACATACATTAGATAAATGATACATTATAAATCTAGACCATTAATTATTAGGTTTTAGATCTAATTGTGGATATTTTGTTGGTATGTATTGCCTTAGAATGTAACCCTATTTTGTGAGGGCATTGTATTACGACTATGGTAGAGATAGTGATGTATTCTGAGAGTC
Organism: Sequoia sempervirens; assembly: GCA_007258455.2. Lineage (NCBI taxonomy): Eukaryota > Viridiplantae > Streptophyta > Pinopsida > Cupressales > Cupressaceae > Sequoia > Sequoia sempervirens. The sequence goes on along the minus strand of VDFB02133440.1, from coordinate 48,714 downwards.
TGATAATAGTCATGTTGTCTCTTGATCTCTGGTGGTGATACTCCCGTGAAAAGCTTGCTCTACAAGTATATTGCAATCTTTGTGATTTATGAATAATATACTAGGTGGCTTTTGGAGTGTGGGGTTTTTCTCCCAAAAGGGTTTTCCCTATGTAATTCACTATGTCGTGGTATGCATGATATTCATGTATATTTTTGTTTAAGTTTTTGTAACTTTTAAAGATCTATAAGAGTTTTGCATTATTCTCCTCTCAAGATTAGTGTAGGAAGTTATTTCGCTACCTTAGCTTCCTTACAAGTGGTATCAGAGCTTGATCACCTTTGGTTTTAGTTGTGGGTTGTTGGGTTTTCTGGACTAATCCAGGTTTGGGTGGGAGCTTGTGTAGAAGATATTTTGGGATCTTGTTGCAAGAATTTTCAGTTGGAAAGTTCATCAAGGAGAATAGAGGTGGATAAATTTTCTGAAAATAATTTTGAAATGTGAAAGCTGAAGATGGAGGATCTACATTGATAGATTGAGATTTGTGGGATGTTGTTGATGAGAATGTTTCAAGACCTGCAAATCCTACTCAGGCTGCTCAATATGATGTTATGAACCATAAAGCCAAGGGTCTAATCAGATTGTGTTTGGAAAAATCTATTTTAATTAATGTCCATGAGGAGACCTCTACACAAAAACTATGGAAGAAGCTTGGTGAGATGTATTAGGCCAAATATTTAGTGAACACAATTTTCTTGAGGAAGAAATTGTATTCCTTGAGAATGGAAGAGGATGGATGAATCATAGACCACCTGGAAGCATTCAATGTGCTGGTGGATTAGTTGGCATCAGTTAGTGTCAAAATGGATGAAGAGGAGAAATGTCATATCTTGCCTTGTTCTTTGCCTGACTCGTGGGATTATCTTATTATGGCTATTGAAAGTACTTCTGTTATTATGAAAGCTGAAGATGTGGTGGTTTCTTTGGATTCTAAAGATATGAGGACATTTCCAAGGAGGCCCTAAATGTTCATGGAAGGCCTAAGGAAAAAGTCAAGAAAAATGAGAAGTGTAAAAAATACAAGTCTAGGGGGAGATTAAAATCTCCTAGAAAGTCCAAAGTTATTTGCTGGAACTACGATAATCCTGGACATGTTCGTAAGGAATGCAAAGAAGAAAAGAAGAAGAAAAAAAGAAATTTTATTTTGATTATGAGTTTGAGAAGGAAGATGGAGACACATTCATTACAACTTTGGTAACTCGTGTAGGTAATGATGCATGGTTAATTGACTTAGGTGCATCTTTGCATATGACCATTAATAAAAATTGGTTTTTTTGAATATGAAGAATTTGATGGAGGTAAGGTGTACTTGGGTGATGATTCTCATTTAGAAATTGTTGGCCATGGTAAAGTTAAAATCATATTTCTTGATGGTAGAATAAAAAGGATTAATGGTGTGTTGCATATCCTTGGATTAGCACACAATCTCTTATATCTATAAGCAAACTAATAGATGTAGGTGTGCAGGTAGTATTTTTTGATGTAGGATGCAAGATGGTCAGAGGTGCTATGGTGATTTCTAGAGGTGTCCGATATGGTACATTGTATAAGCTTAATGCATGCATTGTTGAGTGCAATAGTACTTCTATGAAAAGCTTTGGTCTATGGAAGAAGTGAGGGTTTCACCTTTAGTAGATGGTCATGGCTTTTGGGTACCCAAGGGTGCTCTTTCTTCTGAGACAAAGTTACCTATAGAGAAAAGTATGTTATGTCACCAGAGGCTTGGCCACATTGGAGAAAAGGGTCTAAGGACCTTGAAAAATAAAAACATTGTTGAAGGTTTGTCTGATTGTAATCTTGAATTTGATTTCTATGAGCATTGCATTTATGGAAAATAAACCGCATTTAGTTTTACTCAAGTTCTCATAAATATTGTGGTGTATTGGATCTTATTCATTTTGATGTGTTTGGTCATGTAGATATTCTTTCGATTAGTAAATCCATATATTATGTTTCATTTATTGATGATTATAGTAGGACATGGGTATATTTTCTAAAGAGTAAATTTGAAGTTTTCAGTCGATTTAAAGAATTTAAAGCAATGGTTGAGTTGCAGATTGGAAAGAAACTAAATTTTTTAAGGAATGATAATGGTGATGAATTTTGATAGATCCTGTAAAGATTGTGGTATTCATAGATAAAAGACAACCCCTTATTATCCACAATAGAATGGAGTTGCAGAAAGAATAAAGATGACACTGATGGAGAAGGCTAGAAGTATGTTGAGTGGTGTTGGCCTAGAACAAAGGTTTTGGGTTGAAGCTGTTGTCACATCCTGTTACCTGATTAATAGGTCTCCTACATCAACTCTTGTTGATAAGAAACCTATAGAGGCATGGTCGAGTCACAAACCTTCATTAAGACGTCTTAGAGTTTTTGGTTGCGAGGCATATGCATATGTGCCAAAGGAGAAGTGAACAAAGTTGGAGAATAAGGTTGTGAAATGTATCTTCATCAGATGTAGTTATGGTGTGAAAGTATACAAGCTTTGGGAACTTGTTGCACAAAAGGTAACATATAGTAGAAGAGTTATTTTTAGAGTAACTAAGCCTTCTATTACATTGCAGCCAGAACAAACTAAACATGAAGATGTGATTCAATTTCCTTCTACATCTGAGAAAGTTGAATTGAGGTCCAAGTATAGAAAATAAGTTGAGAGCTCATCTAGCTCTAGATCTTCATAAGAGGAGGAAGAACCTCCAACTCAACTTGTTCGTAGGTCTACAAGGCATAGAGAACCACCTGAAAGGTATATACCTGATGATTGGAGATGTAGTTTTGCTTTGAATACCAACATGGATGAACCCAAATTTGTAGAAGAGGCATTAGGTATGAATGATGTAGAATCCTAGAAGATTGCTATGGATGAAGAAATGAAATCTTTGAAAAAGAATGATACATGAGATCTTGTACCATTTCCTGAAGGACGAAAACCTGTTGGTTGCAAATGGGTGTTCAAGAAAAAGATTGGTTCAGATGGAGGTATTGAGAAGTACATAGAAAGGTTGGTTGCGAAGGGTTACTCTCAAGTTGAGGGTTTTGATTATGGTGAGATATTCTCTCCTATTGTAAAATTGACATCCATTATATTTTTTCTTTCTATTGCTGCTGCTTATGATTTAGAGGTTAAGCAAATGGATGCAAAAATTGCTTTCCGTCATTGTGATTTGGAGGAGGATATTTATATGACACAACCAGAGCACTACATGGTGAAAGGTAAAGTAAGTTGGTTTACAAATTGATGAAATCTTTGTATGGCTTAAAATAGAGTCCTAGGATGTGGTATTAGAAATTTGATACATATGTGTTGAGTTTGAGATTTGAGCATTCTAAATTAGATCATTGTATTTATTATAAAACTGATGGTGCTCGTTTCCTGTTTATTGCATTATATGTTGATGATATGTTATTTATTGGTAGAGGGAAATGTATCATTTAAAAATTGAAATCTCAACTTGCTGCTAAATTTAAAATGAAAGATCTTGGTGCAGCTAAACACATTCTTGGGATGGAAATTCAAAGAGATAGAGTGAACATAAAGCTATGGATTGGCCAAAGTAAGTATGTCAATTCAATTTTATAGAGATTTAACATGCAAGATTGTAGACCATTGTGTATTCCAATTTCTCTTGGAACAAAGTTATCTATTTCAGATTATCCACCATCCCCATCGGAGATGGAAGACATGAGCAAAGTTCCTTACCAGAGTGAAGTTAGAAGTTTGATGTATGCTATGGTTTATACTAGACCAGACATTGCCCAAGCAGTGGGTGTTCTTTCTTGATATATGCCTTATATTGGTAGAGTTCATTAGGATGCAGTTAAAAGAGTCTTCAGATATTTGTGTGGTACCTTAGATTATTCCTTATGTTATCATAGTAATGTGACTAAAGATTTGATTTCCTTTGATATTCATGGTTATGTGGATTCAGACTGGGTAGGTGATGTTGATAGCAGAAGATCCACCAGTGCTTATGTGTTTATTTTATTTGGTGGTGCAATTAGTTGGATGAGTAAACAAGAAGTTGTGGTTGCTTTTTCCACTACTGAAGCAGAGTATATGGAAACTACTAATGCTTGTAAAGAAGCCATTTTGCTTAAGAGACTATGTTTAGATATTGGAATAAAACAAGGTGTAGTGACAATTTATTGCGACAATCAGAGTGCGATATGTCTAGTCAAGAACCTGACATTTCATGCCAGGACCAAGCACATTGATGTACACTATCATTTTGTTTGAGATATGGTTAAAGATGGTAGGGTGAAGTTGGTTAAGGTAGAGACTTTGATGAATGTTGCTGATTCTTTAACTAAGCCTATGAGGACAGAGAAGTTCAGATGGTGTTCAAAGATTATGGGCCTTTTGGCCCCTATCAATTAAGAGACAATGTTTACTCCCTCCCATTGCTCTTGCAAGGTGTTCGACAAGTGGGAGATTTGTTGGGAAATTATGTCTCAACCTTGCAATTATATAAAGGTTATTGTTGATATATATATATATATATTTCCTAGTTACGCCGATAGGTGTAATATACAATGGAAGCAAGGGGGGAGAGTGGGATGCGCGTAAAGAATTTTTTGTTAAATTTTTCAGGAAACTCCTAAAATGGCTGAAAATTGTAAATCTAGACCGTTAATTATTAGGTTTTACATCTAATGGTGGATGTTTTGTTGGTATGTCTTGCCTTAGAATGTAACCCTAGGTATTTTATGAGGGCATTGTATTATGACTGCGATAGAGAAGGTAATGTATTATGAGAGTCTGATAGTAGCCATGTTGTCTCTTGATCTCTTGTGGTGATACTCCTATGAGAAGCTTGGTTTGCACATATATTGTAATATTTATGATTTATGAATAATATATTGGGCGGCTTTTGGAGTGTGGGGTTTTTCTTTCGAAATGGTTTTCCCCATGTAAATTATCATGTCATGGCATGCATGATATTTATGTTTATTTCTATTTAATTTTCTATAATTGTTAAATATTTGTAAGAGTTTTGCATTATTCTCCTCTCAAGATTAGTGTAGGAATTTTTTCTGCTACCTTAGCTTCCTTACAGTTTGTAGGTCTACAAGGCATAGAAAACCACCTGAAAGGTATTTACCTAATGATTGGAGATGAATTTTTGCTTTGAATACTAACATGGATGAACCCAAATTTGTAGAAGAGGCACTAGGTATGAATGATGCAAAATCCTAGAAGATTGCTATGGATGAAGAAATGACATCTTTGAAAAATAATCATACATGGGATCTTGTACCATTGCTTGAAGGATGAAAACCTATTGTTTGCAAATGGGTGTTTAAGAAAAAGATTAGTTCAGATGGAGGTATTGAGAAGTACAAATCAAGGTTGGTTGCAAAAGGTTACTCTCAAGTTGAGGGTGTTGATTATGGTGAGATAATTTTTTCTGTTGCAAAAATGACATCCATTAGATTTTTACTTTCTATTGCTGATACTTATGATTTAGAGGTTGAGCAAATGGATGTGAAAACTGCTTTCCTTCATGGTGATTTGGAGGAGGATATTCATATGACACAACTAGAGCACTACACGGTGAAAGGTAAAAGTAAATTGGTTTGTAAATTGAAGAAATATTTGTATGGCCTAAAACATAGTCCTAGGATGTGGTACCAAAAATTTGATACATATGTGTTTAGTTTGGAATTTGAGTGTTCTAAATCAGATCACTGTGTTTATTATAAAACTGATGGTGATCGTTTCCTGTTTATTGCATTATATGTTGATGATATGTTATTTATTGGTAGAGGGAAAGACATGATTTCAAAACTAAAATCTCAACTTGCTACTAAATTTGAAATGAAAGATCTTGGTGCAGTTAAACACATTCTTGGGATGAAAATTAAAAGAGATAGAGTGAACAGAAAGCTATGGCCTGGCCAAAGTAAGTATGTCAACTCAATTTTATAGAGGTTTGATATGTAGGTTTGTAGACCATTGTGTGTTCCTATTTTAGTTGGAACAAAGCTATCTATTTCAGATTGTCCAACATCTCCATCATAGATGGAAGACATGATTAGAGTGCCTTACCAGAGTGTAGTTGGAAGTTTGATGTATGCTATGGTCTGCACAAGACCAGACATTGCCCAAGCAGTGGGAGTTCTTTCCAGATATATGTCTAATCCTAGTAGAGTTCATTGGGATGTAGTTAAAAAAGTCTTCAGATATTTGTGGGGTACCTCAGATTATTCCTTATGTTATCATAGTGATATGGTTGAAGATGATATTTCCCTTGATATTCATGGTTATGTACAGATTCAGATTGGGCAGGTGATGTTGATAGCAGAAAATACACTAGTGCTTATGCTTTTACTTTATTTGGGTGTGCAATTAGTTGGATGAGTAAGTGTAGGTTGTGGTTGCTTTGTCCACTATTGAAGTAGAGTATATGGCAGATACTCATGCTTGTAAAGAATCCATTTGGCTTAAGAGATTGTGTTTAAATATTGGAATAAAACAAGGTGTAGAGAAAATTTATTGCGACAGTAAGAGTGTGATATGTCTAGCCAAGAACCTAACATTTCATGCCAGGACCAAGCACATTGATGTACAATATAATTTTGTTAGAGATATGGTCAAAGATGGTAGGGTGTTCAAGCTAGTTAAGGTAGAGACTTTGATGAATGTTGTTGATTCTGTTGGAACTGTAAAAATCTGATGATTTTACATATTTTTCATCCTCCCAAGTTTCCATATGTGTCCTCATCATAAGCACAGTGGCCTTCCATTGTGACTTTTTGTTTGCATTTTGCCTATATTTATCCCAAAATCCATCGGGTCATGCATTTTTCATGTTGCAGTTCCTATCGACATAAGCTCATAACTGTCTCCCCGACCCACAATGCATTTTTGCTAACATATTTTTGCTGTAGGCATATCGGCATGAATTCTTAATTGTCACAACGATCGACATTTACCTATGGGTATATATCAGCATGAGAATACCAGGGTCTCCCCGATCCTTTTTGCGTTTTCTACTAATAAACATTTGTGTTGCCTATCGACAAGACGTTTTTGGTGTCACAGTGATTGAAGTTTACTTATAGGCACCTATCGGTGTGACATTCACGTGGTTTCAGTGACCGTGGAGGAACCTATCGGCGGGAGTTTGGTCTTCGGTATATCGTCTCACCAAGTGCCTTATGTCTTGTCGACCAGTATATGGAGATGCGTCAGTGAGAGTTTTTCCTTCGATGAAGTGTCTTGGTGAACTCACCTAGTCTTGCCGACCGGTGGCAGATTCATATACATATCGGCAAAATATTTTCTTCGGGGTAACGTCTTGGCGAGTGACCTTTGGTCTCGCCGATATTACATAAGAGGCTCATCGGTGAGAGACTTTTTCTTCAAAGTAAGTCATAGCGACTTCACATTGTTTCACCGATCGGTGGCAAAAGGATGCATGTATCGGTAAGAGTTAAAGCTTTCGGCATGTGGTCTTGGCGAGTTTGGATTGTCTTATCGATTGACAACATAAGGACATGCATCTCGGTATGACTAATGGGCATCGTTGTAACATCGTCCGGTCTTGCCGATTTGTTTTCTCACGCCGAGATGTAGATTGCATCAACGTGAAAATGTTTTTGTCTCAGCGAAATAAATGTATCATGGGGTGCTTTCGATAAGACACAGGATAATCTACGAAGCCTCTTCCCGACTCAGTGTTGTCTTAGTGATCTAAAAATGAGCTCGGGGTGTTTCGTTATGGCATGGTCTAATCTGCATAGGGTCTCCTCGATATCAGAAAGTCATAGTGATACATGTGAAACAAAGGAATACTCTCGGGGAAACATAAGGTGATCTACAAGATATCTCCCTGACTTAGATAAGTCACGCCGAAAGCGAATAAAACACGAGGCGACTGTAGCGATTGAATTGCCTTCGACATGACTGCGATTTGTCTCGGCGACTATTTCAGTGTCGATTAATAAAATTCAAATACTGTGGCTGACATGTGGATGTTCAATTACCATTGCAGGTCGACATGAAAGGAGCCCGAATTCTGTGGAAGGCCAACATGGGATCTCAGTATGATATATTTTTCTGATGCTGGTGTATAAATAGGCATTTTGTAATTGTAAAATGATCACCAGCTATTAGATATTCGATATACAGTAGGCAAATTAGATGGATACAATACAATAGATTTATCAAATCAGAGACTATGATGGATGTTTTCAAAATGGAGGTATTTATGAAAGTCAATTGATGTTGCTGCATATTTCTGGTATCAAATTTTTGTTGAATTTAATGAAAGTATTGTTGAGCTGTCTCCAAGATGGATTCTTTCTGATTGTTTAAATTGATATAAGAAGTTTATATTCAATTCATCAGTGCACATTTGCTATTTCTGTGTGGTTAATCGATTGGTTCTTTCAAGCAAAGATTAAATCCTTTTAATTGATCACAGTAATCAGAGAGATTCATTTGGATTGTTAAAGTAGAGCTTAGTAGTTACAGTATTGCATGTTTATACAAGTTGTAAACATAATGTATGCTAGATAATTTGGGTTTTCTCCACAGAGTGTTGCTCATCTTGATTTCATTTGACTCCGCATACCCAATAAGGCACTGGTCTCTGCAGGTTCATCATTAAGATTCATTTATTCTCTTTATATCTGTTAATTGAGTATTTTAGGATTTAGATTAAGAAGATTGCTATTGCGCTTGAATTCATTTTTTCACTTGCATCTGCCATTGTGGAAAAATCATTGCAAGAAGGATAACCATAAGTCAAGTCTGCTTCATTCAGAAAGGTACACCCGCCTAGGTTTAGCAACACCTGAAGAGTAGAAGGTTGAGTTCTCTTGACCTTGTCTATTACCCTGAAACGTATCACGAGATTGGCAACCTCTTGAGGCATTCCGCCTGTGTTTTTGAGAGCTAACAGATTCTTTAACCAAGCCTATGAGCACAAAGAAGTTCAGATTCAAAGACTATGGGCCTTTCGACCCCTAGCAATTAAGAGACAATGTTTACTCCATCCTATTGCTCTTGCAAGGTGTTTGACAAGTGGGAGATTTATTGGGAAAATGTGTCTCAACCTTGAATTATGTAAAGGTTATTATTGATAGGATATATATGAATATACATATATTTCCTAGATACTCCTATAGGTGTATACAATGGTAGCATGGGGTGGCATTGAGGAGCAAAATGTTGCATGTTAACTTTTTTTGGAAACTCCTAAAATGGCCGACATACATTAAATAATGATATATTGTAAATCTGGACCATTTTTTATTAGGTTTTAGATCTATTTTTTTGGCCTATCTTTCCCTCGAATGTAACCCTATTTTATGAGGGTGTTGGATTATGGTTGCGGTAGAGAGATAGTGATGTTTTCTGAGAGTCTGATAGTGGTCATATCATCTCTTGATCTCTGAGTGGTGATACTCCTGTGAGAAGATTGCTTTATAAGTATATTGTAATCTTTATGATTTACTAAATAATATATTGGGTGGATTTTGGAGTGTGGGGTTTTTCTCCTGAAAGGATTTTCCCCATGTAAATCACTGAGTTGTGGTATGCATGATAGTTATGTTTGTTTTTGTTTAAGTTTCTATAACTATTAAAGATCTTTAAAAGTTTTGCATTATTCTCCTCTTAATATTAGTGTAGGAAGTTGTTCCACTACTCACAAAATTTGGGTGCCAATTTGAATGATCTACCCAACTGTTGTCATAAGAACCTTCCCAAATTTAGGGGTGATGGAAAAATATCTCCATACGAACACATTGATGCCTTCTTTGTTGCATGTGGTGTGCTTGGCATACAATATGAGGATGTAGCAATCAGGTTGTTTTCAAAACATCTTGTAGATGTTGCTGTTGAATGGTTTTACCACCTACCACATGGTTCTATTAATAATTGGGCCACTATCAAATCAAAATTTGAAATAAAATTTAAAAGTGCTAATGATGACCTTACACTAATAGTGTAGGTGACATAGATGAATAAAGATGTGAGTGAGCCCATGAGAGAATTTGTGGCTAAACTTATCAGATTGGTAATTCAAATTGATGCTGCAAAAAGACCATAGAAGAAATGCAAAAATGTTTCTTTATTAATGCGCAACATCCAAACATTGGACTTCTTTTAAAGAGAGCAATGCTAGCCAACTTGGAAGCTACACAAACCCTAGCCATTGAGTTAAAAGATGATTTTATTACTTTGGGAAAATGGAAGAGAGAGATGCATTCAAGTAAATAATAGACATCTACCTCCTTTGACCCCATAATTCAGAGACTAGCAAATGATATTATAACTCTTAAAAGACAACTACCAAAGAATGTCTAGCCTTACCAGGACATCATGAGAAAGGGGAATTTTCAACTAGGTAATAAAAACCTTCCTCTTCCTCCAACTCAACAACAGTTAGCCATAGAATCCCCTCCTGGAGAAAATAAGAAAAATATGTGTGCTTTTCATCTTACCTCAGACCATGATGGGTTAGAATGCCCTGAAATGAATAGATATATGTAGATGACCACCATGAAGGAAGTCATTGAAGAAGTTACTAAGGAAGGTAGTTCTTCTAATTAGTATGGCGACTTTGAAATTGGGTGTCTTGAGTTCAAACTTGATAATGATAGAGGAGGATATGTCTACATCACTCTGGATGAGCCTACCTATGTCATTACAACTCGAAGTCAACAAAATAATAACTAGAAAGGTAGTCAAAATTTTCCAATTTTTTTGCTTAGTAGAGCCAGTGCTACTTCTAAGGTGAAAGTGCATCACACACATTAGATAACCACATAAGAACTCTCCAGATCTTCCAATATCTCATCCATAGGAAATCCTATAGGGAAATTTGATATAGTGGATTTTTACAAAAATGCAAAGGTGTAGATCTCACAGGCAGAGTATTTGAAGATGAACCCTAAGGAGTTGGATAGATTAATTGAGTATGTAAGACTAGGACATTCTGAACCTCATGTGGGCTTAGATGAGTAAATGGCTAATTATGAGAATCTTGTAGCCAACCTAGCTTCAAGCAATAAGACATTATCATCAAGTCTTATAGAGGAAAAATCTAATCCTTTTTATGTCTCCTTGTTTATAAATGGGTTCAAATTAAGCAACTGTATCATTGACTCTGGTGCCTTGGATAATGTCATGCCAACATAGATTGCACGAGCTTTAGGATTGAGTTTAGCTAAAACATTCAGAGAATTTTACTCAATAGAATCAAAATAGGTTCCTTTGATCAAAAAGATCAAGGAGGCTGAAGTTTATCTTGCAACCCATCTGATTAAGAGACTCAAATTCACAATCTTAGTGGCATATATTCTTGCTAGCTATAGTATGCTTCTAAGAAGAAGTTTTTGTAAGGATTTGGGAGGAGAAATCCAATTAGATTGGTCTTATGCTACTACTCCTGTTGGAAACAAAAAGGTGTTCCTGGACCCTAAACCTAAGGCCAAGATCTCAGTACTAAAATTAGAAGACCCAAATCACAAATTTTGTTTGAAGAGTCTGAATTTGGAAATTACATGTTTTTCTTTGATGGCGAAAAAGATACCAATTTTATTGGTCTTGATTCATCTTCTGAGCTCTAGATGATGGAATTTGACGGAAGCTATTCCAACTTTGGATCAAGAGTGGGTGTAGTTCTCATTGCTCCATCTAGTGGGAAGTTTCCTTTTTCTTACAAGTTAGAATTTGCAAACACCAATAACATGGCAGAGTATGAAGCTCTATTATTAGGGTTGTCTGAAGCGAGGAATATGGGTATCAAAATGATCAAAGTCCTAGGAGATGTTGAACTTATTGTTAAATAGGTATGTAAAGTATTCACTGTGAAGAATGAAAGATTAAGACACTATAGAAATAAAGTTTGGGACTCTATTGAGTGTTTTGATACCTTTTCAATAGAAGCAGTACCTAGAGAATTAAAATCTAGAGCTGATTCATTAGCAGTGTTTGCTTCTTTATTACTTCCTCATCCCAATTTCAAGAATAAGTCCTAGATGATTGAGATGATTTACAAACCTAGTGTTCCTAACAATTCTAATCATTGGAAAGTGTTTGAAAATGATAATAAAATTCAAGCCATTCTAGAAAATGCTGATATTTTTTTATCAAACCTCTTTTGAAGGAAGCACTAGTGAATGTAAAGAGTTCTTCCCAGATGATACACAAGATTTGGAGAATGAAGTTGTCCAATTGAAAGGTAATAAAATCTATAAAGGTTGGTCTCTCTAGAAGACCTATTTTATTGACACAACCAGGCTATCAAGAAGAAAATGAGTGGATCTATAAATAATCCAGGAGAGTATGAAACAGTGAATATTGGTGATGTTGAATCTCCAAAGTTAGTCTACATTGGGAAATGTTGTTCTCCAAAGGAAAGAGAGAAGTTGATAACATTGCTAATCAAATACAAGGAGGTTTTTTCCTAGTTTTATGATGACCTTAAAAATTTTACAAACAAAAGGTTCCAACATCACATACCTTTGAAAGAGGGTATAGTCACTTTTAGAAAAAAGAAAAGGAACTACAATCCTAAGGTTGTTGACACAAATTTCAGAGAGATTGATAAAATTCTAAAGGCCAAAATTATATATCCCATCCATCACTCGACCTAGGTGGCGAACATTCTCCCTGTGTGAATAAAGAATGGAGAGATAAGAATATGTGTAGAATTCTTGAATCTTGATTAGTCATCCTTGAAAGATAATTATCCATTGCCTATGATGGATCACATTCTCCAGATAGTGGTCCGGTTAGAGATGATGTCTATGCTTGATGGTTTCTTAGGTTATAACTACATCAGTGTAGCAGGGGAAGACCAACATGAAACAACGCTTACTACCGTATAGGGAACTTTTTTCCTATAACAGGTTGCCTTTTAGACTCATTAACGATGGGGATACCTTTTAGAGAGCTACGGATCTATCTTTCAGAGACCTAAAAAATATAATTATTGTCATTTATCTTGATGATCATCTAACTGTGTTCTCTAGGAAAAGGCAAGATCATTTCAAAGACTTGGAGCAAGTTCTGCAAAGGTGTAAGGAGTATGGTATTAAACCCAAAGAAGCTTGTTTTCGGGGTCACAAAAGGTAATTTTCTTGGGCATATAGTATCAAAGGAAGGGATTAAGATAGACCCATAGAGAGCGAAGGCTATCCTACATCTAAGCTTACCCTCCAATAAGAATGGATTAAAATCCTTTTTGGCCAAGTAAATTTTCTTAGGAAATTTGTACCAAAATTCTTGGAGATTACCAAGCATATAGTGGACATAATGAAGGAGAGATAGACCTTTAAATGGAATGATGCCAATAAACAAGAATTTAGGGAAATTAAGGAAGCTATCACACATGCTTCTATTTTATTTCATCTAGACTACAACAAAGATTAAATTATTTATTTTTACGCCTTTGAACATACATTGTCTATCATTTTGCTTCAAGAGTATGACCAAAATGTTCAAGCACCAATTGCATTTATGAGTATGCCTTTGAAGAAAAATGAGCTCAATTATTCTCAAATTGAGAAGCATGCATTTGCGGTTGTCAAAGCAGTTAAAAAAATTCATTTTTATATATTGCACTCACATTCAATTGTTTATGTGCCAGATCCTACTGTTAAGGCATAATCACCCAACAAGAAATTAGTTGCAATAGAAGAGGGGATGGATAGCTAAAGTGTAGGAGTATGACATAGATATTAATCCCAAAAAATTGGTTTAGGGTAGAGGATTATGTAAATTGATGGTAGAAGATCAAGCTAAATGAGAAGACGAAGAGGATCTTCCTATGGTGCTGATAGTTAGTCTTCAAGATGAGTGGCTTTCAAACATCGCGTATTACCTCATATATGGAGAATTTCCAAGGCACCTGTCTTCTAATAAAAGGAGGAATCTCAAGTTGAGAGTAGCTAAGTACGTCATCTGGGAGGATACCTTATATAAAAGAGGGCTTGATGGTACGTTTCTAAAATGCATTGACAAGAGCCAACAAGAAAGGTTTTTGGAGACCTTTCACAATGAGGTATGCGAAGGACACTTTTCTTCTACTGTGACTATGTTTAAGATTGTGAGAAATTGTTACTATTGGCCAGGTATGTTTGGAGACAAATATTATTGGGTAGAAATATGTGAGAAGTGCAAATATTTTGTAGGTAAAACTCAATTGGCAGCACTTCCACTTAGGCTTATGGTGATTGATGAACCTTTTCAACAATGGGATCTAGATTTTATAGGACTTATTAGTCCTTAGTCGAGTGGCGGTCATACTCATATCCTTATGACTAAAAACTACTTCACCAAGTAGGTGGAGGCAATTCCCATTAAAAGAAAAACTTTAGAAGTAGTTTGTGACTTCATTAAGGAGTACATTTTAATAAGGTTTGGAGTACCTCATAAGCTGGTTACTGTTAATGCTACTAGTTTTTCCTCTAGAAAAAATTATCTTTTCTATTATGAGTATGGAATCTCTCTGTCTCATTTGGTTGATTGCTATCCTCAAGGAAATGGGTAGGCCAAATCTAGTAACAAAAACCTGGTCAATATTAAATTAAGAAGTTATTAGATGAGAACCAAAAAGATTGGCAGAAGAAACATTTTGAGGCATTGTGGGCAGAAGAACGACCCCAAAGAAAGCTATAGGCATGACCCCTTTCAAATTGGTATACAAAATAGGAAGTGTCTTGCCTTTCCCATTGGAACTATCAACTAATAAGCTACAGACTACAATTGAAGATTTGGAGTTCTAGAATGGTTTGGAAAAGAGTATTCTGTACCTTGCTAAAATTGAAGAATAAAGAAATGAAATGGTGGACAGGATTACCATGCATCAAGCAAAAGTTAATTTTTTTTTTGATAAGAAAGCTAGGCTGAGAAGATTTATGATTGGAGACTTGGTACTATTATGGGAAAAATGCAAAGAACCAAAAGGTGCACATAAGAAGTTTGATACTATATGGAAGGGTCTGTTTAACATCACTCATGAGTGCGGTCCAAACACTTTCTAGCTGGTGTACCTCGATAACACCCCTTTTCCCGTTCCTTATAATGGGAAAGATCTCAAGCTATATCAAATGTAAGTGTCCATAAGGACTTTCCTTCTAGATAGTTATTTTAGGGTTTTGTTTCATTTCTAGTGTGCCCTTTTTGTCATCTGGGAGTTTTTGGTCCAAATAATACTGACTCGTTTTCCCAATGGATAAAGCATTGGTCATGTGTAATCAACTTCTAGGTTCCTTGCTTCACCTAAGTTGTCTTTTTCCCCAACTAGAGCCAATTGTTACCATAGTTTTTTTTGTATCTCAAAAAATTATTTTTCATTCAAATTTTGGCTGTCTTGCACTGTCGATATTTTGGCCAGTTTGCGTAACTTTGTCAGTCACCACTTGGGTTTTTGTAACCTCCTCTTTTTCTGACGTGCCACATGAATTTTGTATTTTATAAGGTTTTCCAATGTGTAGCATTTGTCAAAGTTATATGAAATTTTGTAAGTCCTGTCTTTGGTCAATGTTTAAGTCATTTTAGAATTTTCTTAAGTTATGTAACTTGTGTTAGTCTTCGACTAAGTTATGAGAACTTGTTCTTTTATCACCTGAAATATTACGAGAATTTTGAAGGTAAAATTAGTTTGTGCTAAAAGGCTTTCGGTAATTCACTTTGGTTATAAAACCTCTGTCGGTCACTAACAAAGTTATATGAACTTCTCATTCTACTGATCAAGTAGCCATTTCCTTTAGATTTTTTAAAAGAGGATATAAAGAAGTGACATTGTGAAAAGCTACATGCACAAAATATGACAAGAGGATAATTAATTTCTCATCTACTCATGCATTAGTTGCAGAAGGATTAACAGAAATGTAGGCTAGTGAGATGAACATTTTTCAACTGCAACGCTTGGAGACGAGGAAGAGGAGGAGTCAACTGATAGTGCGGTCGTCAACCCTTGGAGCCAAAATTATTGAGGTATTTCTTTCCATACTATTTCAATAAGCCGTCGATGGTTTCATTTTAAATTGGAAAGTTTTCATAAAACATCATGTGCGAATTATACACAAACCCTAGGGTTTTAGACACCATGAGCTACAAGTATCAAAATTATGAATACATTTTGAGTTTAACCTGCACAATGCTAGAAATTGGGGATACCAAACTAGGGCAAGTAAACTTGGAAAAATTCTAGGATAAATTCAACAAGCCGAATCCCTCACCCATCATACAACAAGTAATTGTAAGTGGATTGATAGAAGCAATTGCCTAAAACCAAGATTTAAGGTAAATCCTAGTTACCTAGGGGTTTTCACATGAACCATTTTGTTGAGCTAATATCACATATAGTTGGGCTATTACATAGGTTGAGAGGGAATGAAAGAACACATGAATTTGAAGAGTGGATGCACTTCTTTATCCAAATTGTGCTTGTAGGGAGACAATTTTTAGATTGGGCACAACTTATCAATGATCAAATGCATGAAATGTTTATTTTCTTTGCTATTAATTGGTCTTTCCATATGTCCTCATACCTGATCTATGCCATCGCTAGTACTAGGCCTTGGCTAGGTTTAAGACCAAGCACCCTACCCTATGATGATGTTCCAATTTTTAAATATTTTGATAAGCTACAACTAGGAAAGAGTTACCTTCATCACATGAGGATTTATGATACCTTTACCATGAGGGTGACCAAAGAAATATAGGGGAGAATTGAAATGAGACTTACTCCTAAAGTTATGCAATTAGTTGGTATGTATGGGAGTCACTTCATCTAGTTCCAAAGGTTTTCATACATACGAGTTGGCGGTTTCATGGGTTATCCATTATAACTTCCAAGATATGCAGAGGATAAATTTGTGTTAATTGAAGTTTGCAAACAACTTGTTGATGTAAATAAAAGATGTCAAGAGCGTAGGAAGTTGGGCATATAGTTCCCTATAAGGTTTGGTTATTTCACTTGCAACTCCATGTTAGACGTTCTTAATATCAAAAAGGACCTGGCTAAATATACTTTGTAGTTTTATAATGAACGTTTCCCCTTTGAAAACAAAGATTATGTGAAAAATAATTTGCAACTGGGTCTAATTTTCCATCACATACTTGATTTAGAAGATTACTGGGCATATTGCTTTAATGAATTCAAAGTGAGGAGAAGAAGCTGGATGAGACTATCCTTGAGGCAGATAATAGCATTTGATTTGGGATGGATTACTTTGATGAATTCGAAGTGAGGACCTTACTGAATGATATAATAGGTTTATGATGTCACTTACAAACTAGACCTATCTTCACATTCCACCATTAACATTGGGGGACACAAAAGTAACCAAGATAAACTATTTGGCTGTTGTCCTCAAAGGAAGAGTCAAAATAGTTGGTCAGGTTTTTTTCCCCCTTTTTGATTTTTTATGGATTAATGATGTGTATGTGAGTGATTGATGTCATAAACTAGGTGAAATAATACTAAAGAAGAAAGTTATCACATAATTTGAGAAACATAGAACAAAAGTGCAAAAAAAAGTAGAGCTGAAGAGTTTAGAGAGGAGAGAATTTGACATTAACATTTGGGGAAAATTAGTTGGATAGGGGTGAGGGTACCCTAATCTAGAAATGGTTCTTTTCACAGATTTAAACCTATATAGGAGCATCATAGTTTGTAGGTCTTTCTTTTCCGAGGTCAGCTTATGAAGTCCATCAATCTATGAATAATCAATCTTACCATAATTTTATGAGAGAAGGTACTTGAATTATGGCCTTAGGGTTTTTAACCCTTGACATCTCCAATCCACTTGAATCCACTTCAAACTTGTAACCTGCAAGAAGGCATGGGAATAAGGGTTGTGACATATAGGTTTTTTCCTTGGTCAAACCCCGTTTTGGTGTTTCCACCTCCTCAAATGGATATGATGATGATTGTATAAATCACATACCCTATGTCAAGCAAAGGAAATTTTCATTCCTTGTTGGATTGAAGTCAATTGGGTCATCTAATAAAAGGAGAAATTGAGGATTTATTGAAGATATTACAAGTGTTAGTGCTCATAATAACGACAAAAATGAAACATGAAATATCTTTCTATGCATACACATGCATTTTTTGATATGTTGTGGGTCCATGAGTTTGGCTAATAGAATGTTGTAGATATTCTACTTATTTTTCTCATAAAATTTCTTTGCTTTTTGATTGCTTGATAAATATTCCAAAATTTCTTAGATGTTTAAGTGGAGGGAAATACTTATATCATGGGTTTCAACATATTTCACATTAATTTTTTTGATAGGCCGACAAGTAATTTTAAATTCTTAAACATATTGAAGTCAATAATGAATTTTAAGATTAGGGCCTAATTAGGGGGGACAAGGGTGAGGGTGCCCTACTTTAGCCCTATTTTTATTTTTAGGTGTTCATTAAATAAATATTTAATTTGATTTCTTATATTGAAGGTGATTTCCTAAAAATTACAATAAAATGGGTGATTAATAAGCTTAATTAGACACAAACACTTAGGGGTAGCCAAAAAAAGTATGAAAATGTTAAGGATAACAATTTACAATGCTACAATAGGAAATTTCTTTATCAAGTCTTCTCCTAGACTCCTCTTAACTCTTCAAGACTTTATAGTAGATTGACTCATTTTGTAGGTGTTACAAATCAAACTAGGCTTTCTAGGGTTTCTACTTAACTAGGGTTAATTCTTTAGACACAAAATGCATATACTGCAAACCCTAATTTATATGATTTCAAAAAATATACTAGAGAATGCAACTTAGAATAAATAGTAAGTTTTACTCACTCATTTTCATGCTTAGAAACCCTAATTTTCCCTTGAAAAATTGTAGAAGTTGCCAACACCTTGAAACTCCTTCGCACAAATTCTTGATGGATTCTAGAAATAATGAATTTTTTTACCTTATACAAATATCTATATAATGATAATAGGAAATGATATTTTATTGCAATTAAGGAAATCTTGAGAAAAATGAATGTCTGTATGTATCTATTTCCCAAGTTTGAATAATAGTCATTGATCAAAATATGGCATGGTCAACCAATGGCCATCACATCCACTTAGAACATTGAAAAATGAATTTGAAAATCCTTAGTTGAACTTATGATGCATGAAAACTGTGTGACACTATTAGGAAACACTACTTGTTGAGTAGCTATAGATTGGAGTGGGCCCATGGAAATATGGAGGAAGAGTGCATCATCACATTTTTGAGTAACTTTGAGAGGGTAGAAACTACAATGAACTAAGAAACTATGACCAAATAAGGAACAATCACATGCAAATTTATTTTATCAAGTTGAGCGAGCAAACCATCACAACTTCGAGTAGCTTTTATAAAATAAAATTGCAATGCAAAGAGTATTGAATGAACAAGAAAATTTAGAGGGGGGTGAATCAATTGTATCCCACATGCATTCATTAAACCCTTAATTTGTTATAATGTTTAAACATAAAAAGCATATAAAAAAATTGAAACTACCAACACCATACATAGGAGAAAACCAAAATTACGTGGAAAACCCTAGGAGGGAAAAACCACAGTGAGGATTAGCTCACAATATAAGTAATTGCAAAATCAATACAAAGATGCTCATTGCTAGAATAGGACACACTGTCCAGAAAGGCTCACAACCTAGGCTCACTGCCGGAATAGAAAGAAGATTGAATGTTACATAGAGAACACAATCTCAATGCAATAGGGAATCCAATACAATAGCTCCAACAACACTCACAACCTTCAAGAGATCAAGGTACCTCTATCTCACTGCATTCAAAAATCTTGCATTATAGCTTGCATTACATTTTACACTTCTGCACTTAGTTTCACATCACAACACTCAACTCTATTCCCCACTCTTCATCTCACTTCAATTCACCTTGCATTTATACCATCCAAAACTTGAAAAACATCTTCAAGTCGGCTACACACACCTTACACTTTACAAATTCAAAAATAGGTCAGCACTAAGAATTCCCACAGTGGCTAGGAATGAAAGTGGACCAATACAAAAATTAATTGGGACCCAAATCAACTCTTATAAACCACACTACTCCATCAATATTTGAACATATTTGAATGTAGTGTAAACACTAGGTCGACCATTACCCATGCAAACACAATTAAAATTTGAAGTACACGCTTCCTCAAATCCAAGGATGACTTGTGAACCACACACCACACTTCATCATGATCTAGAATATTCCTCTAACATCTTGAAATCCATCAAAATACTTCGCAACAACTCGTACCTTAGAATGTACACACCCAATACACTCAACCTACACTGCCAAACATTGCAGCTCTAAAATCCATCTTTCAGAGCACCAAGTTACCACGAATCCTCTTGACACATGCAAGATATCAACACCATAAACATAACTTCAAAATCGTAAGACCTAAAGAACAACTGCAAAGAAACACAGAGCAAAAAAATTTCTCCCAAACACCTTTGTAAGCAATATTACAAAGCCAGAACACCTTTACAACACCCTGTTTCATCTTTCTATCAATTTTATCAATATCCTCGACATATTTATCAATACCACAACCATAATAAAAAGAATGCAACACAAATGGAACTAATAACAACATAATCTTGTTGACATCAATGGAAAAACCTTCATACTTGCAACAATCTCCCCCTTTGTCATTGATGACAACACAAGATGTGAAAAACCATCAAAGACAACATAAACAACATTCCTTACAAGATTATCTCTATATCTCCCCCTTTCAACTTTTTCTCTTTCACATTCTTCACTCTCCTTTTGTATAGATAGACTTTTTCACATGACTTCTCTCTCCCTCTTTGACATCAATGGAAAAGGATAAAATGTTTTGCATTATTCTCCCCCTTTGACATAGAACCAAGATACTTGCTACTACTCTGAATAACCTCCCTTAGAAGTATACACCAACAAAATCAGCAACCTCTATAAAATGACAATACTCACACCATACTACAACAATGTCACTACCTACTCC
The DNA here is from genome assembly GCA_007258455.2 of Sequoia sempervirens. Classification (NCBI taxonomy): domain Eukaryota; kingdom Viridiplantae; phylum Streptophyta; class Pinopsida; order Cupressales; family Cupressaceae; genus Sequoia; species Sequoia sempervirens. The sequence continues at coordinate 27,689 of VDFB02133440.1, read as the reverse complement.
CCCTGAGAGGTAGCCACCAACATGAGTCCAGATAGAGAATGAATCCATAGATCCATTGGATTGATACATCTCCATATGCATCTAGTTCAAAGAAGGGGCAATAACCCCCAACTTCTCCCGAAGATACTCAAAAGTATCCTTAGGAAGAGCCTTAGTGAATATGTCAACAATCTAATCCTTTGTAGGTACATACACAAGCTTCACTTCATTATCCACAACCTTCTCTCTTAGAAAGTGATATCTAATTGAAATATGCTTTGTCCTTGAATGCATCCTAGGGTTCTTTGAAATATTGATTGCACTTGTATTATCATAGAAGATAGAAATTGACTCATCATACACCACTTTGATATCCTTCAATGTTTGCCTCGTCCACATTACTTGTGAGAAACACGATGCTGCTACAATATACTTAGCCTTTGCAGTGTATAATGAAACTGAATCTTGATTCTTACTTATCCATGATACCAATCTGCATCCAAGAAAGAATACACCACCACTTGTACTTTTCCTGTCATCCACACAACCAACCCAATTTACATCTGTGTAAGCACTCAATGCAAAATCTATATCCTTAGGATACCACAAACCATAATCCAAAGTGCCCTTCAATTATCTAAATATCCTCTTCACAACTGCAACATGTGTCTCTTTAGGTTCTTGAAATCTAGCCACAAGACAAACTGCATGCATGATATCCAATCTAGTAGCAGTTAGGTATATCAGTCCACCAATCATAGATCTATACTTGCTCTGATCAGCCTTAGGGGATTCATCACCCTTACTTAGTTTGCAACCAGTAACCATAAGAGTACATACGGGTTTGGAGTCATCCATTCCAAAATTCTTCAACATTTCTTTAACATACTTTGATTGTGAAATTAATATGCCTTTATTTGTTTGATTGATTTGTAGCCCAAGGAAGAAATCCATCTCCCTAAACGTAGACATTTCAAAATATTTTTGCATCTCTTCTAAAAATTTCTTGCACATAGCTTCATTGCCTCCAAAAATTATGTCATCAACATACACAACCACTATTAAGATTCAATCTTCCTCAACCTTAAAGTAAAGGATACTGTCTGTGATGCTTTTATTGAATCCTTGTTGTATCAAATATTTTTCCAACCTTGCATACCAAGCTTTAGGAGCTTTCTTCAATCCATACAATGCCTTCTTCAATCTGTAGACCATATTAGGTTTATATGACAACTGAAATCCTTTTGGTTGTTCCATGCAAAGTTCTTCCAATTTTCCATTCAAGAAAGTAGACTTCACATCCATCTAATAAAATTTAAAATCCTTATGATTTGCAAATGATAAAAACATCGTGATCACTTCCATTCTAGCCACTGGAGCAAATATCTCTTCAAAGGCTATTCCTTCAACTTGTGAGTAACCCTTACACACAAGTCTTGCATTGTTTCTTACCACTTCTCCATTCTCATTAAGTTTGTTTCTGATTACCCACTTAGTACCAATTATGTTCTTGTTTTAAGGTCTAGGAACAAGTTCCCAAGTTTGATTCTTCTCAATTTGTATCAGTTCTTCTTTCATTGCCTTATCCAATATTCATCTTTTCATGCCTCACTCACTGTTTTAGGTTCAACTTTAGAAAGTAAACACAGATTTACGTCTACTTTAGTAGCTCTTCTTTTCAACACAAATTTTCTTTTGTATCTAATGATTTGTTCTTCATAATGATTTCTTGCACATACTTAGGGGTCTTTTCTGAAGCTTCTTCCTCTTCATTCTGTACTTCCCTTTCCTTAGATTTTTCTTCTTCTTCTCTGCAAGCAGGTTCATCTGATGCATATCCATCTATCACTACTGAATTCCTTAAATCTTCATCTACCTTGACACTTGCAATCTCAATAAAATTTCTCAATCTTTTATTGTAGCATTTGTAAGCTTTTCTCTTAGTAGAATATCCAAGGAAGATACCCTAATCAAACCTTGCATCAAACTTTCCTAAGTTTTCATCATTTCTTCTGATATAGCATTTGCTTCAAAATGCTCTAAAGTATTTGACAGTAGGGATCCTTCCGTACCACAACTTATAGGGAGTCTTTGTGCTGTTAGCTTTTGCTTGAACTCTATTAAGTATATAAAAAATAATATGAATTACTTCTCTCTAGTAGACTTCTGGTAGGTTATATTTTTTCATCATAGCCCTTATAGCTTCTTGAACAGTCTTTTTTTCCTTTCAACCACTCCATTTTGCTAAGGAATCCTAGTGGTAGACAAGTGCCTTTTTATCCCATGATTCTCACAAAACATGTTAAATTCATTAGAGGTGAATTCTCCACCTATTTCAAACCTCAAACAATTGATTTTCAAATCCATTTCATTCTCAACCATAACTTTAAATGCTTTGAATCTATCCAGGGCTTCAAATTTTTCTCTAAGAAAAGTATCCCAGTCATTCTAGAATAGTCAAAAGCATGAAATACCTATCACCTTGAAGACTTCTCACTCTTGTAAGACCACAAAGGCCTGTATGCACCAATTCCAACAGTCTAGTAGAAGATTGTTCTTTTCCCTTGGAACTAATTCTTATTTGTTTTCCAAATTGACAATCTCTGTAGATAACATTGATAGGATTTCTTATCTTTGGTAGATCTTTCATTGCTTGAACTAGACTGATTCTAACCAATTTATCAAAATTGATGTGAAACATCCTTCTATGCCATAGCCAACTATCATTAACGAGTCATAAAACAATGACCATTAGCACCCTTGAGATGATAGATATTTCCATCTGTCCTATTTCTAGTAGCAATCACAATTTTGGACCCTTTTTTGATCTCACATCCATCATCATGAAGCATAATATTGTATCCTTTGCTACACATTTTTCCAACACTCAAGAGGTTATGTCTTAAAACTTCAACATAGTAAACATCTTCAGTATTATGCTTGCCATCAAAACTTATTGAACCTATTCCACGAATCTTAGCACCTAAATCGTCTCCAAATTTAACAAGTCCATCATATTTTTCAAGTTTAATAAACTTACTCTTTTCTCCGGTCATATGATTTGAACAACCACTGTCAAGAACCCAATAGTTCTTATCTTGTCTAGCATGAAAAGCAGATACCAAAGTACCTCTAGTCTTATTCTTTTTCTTCGAATCATTTTCTTTCACACAACTTTCAGAGTTAGCAAAAACACACGTTCATCTTTTAAATACAAGAAAAAGCATTCATTATCATCATCTCCATAATCAGATTCATCATTAGAAATTCTAACATCTTTTCTAACATAATATCTTTTCTTGATCATATTTCCTTTATTTTCCTTGTTCTTATTATTCACAACTCCATTTGGACATCTCGAAGCATAGTGACCTATATTTCCACAATTGAAACATTTGAAAGTTTATTTACCTTTTGTTACCCTCATTTTGGGCCACTGAATTTTTTTTTAAAGTTTACTGTTAAACAGGTGCAAGACAACTGAGAGGGGGGGTGAATTAGTTGTCAAAAAATTTCAACTTAAAACTTCAACACTTATCAATTCCACAACCACACTATTCTATTATTAAGTATGAGCATGAAACACAAATAATAGAAAGTAAATCAATGCAATGAACACCAAATTTTTACGTGGAAAACCCAATGAGCGAAAAAACAAAGTGAGAGTTAAATCACAATATAAAGAGATAATAAAACTGAATACAAAATCTCACTTCCCAGAAGAGGACTCACTGTCCAAATACAAAGGCTCACTACCTACAGAAAGGACTCATTGTCCAACAGGGAGGCTCACTACCTACAGATGCAAAAGAGAACAAAAGATCCACCATAGCAATTAACACACATCCACAACCTTGAATAAATTATTACAGAAACATTTAGCTCACTACCTTCAAGAATTCAACACAATGAAGAACTGCTGCCTCAACTCACTCACACTTCTTCTCTTATGATTTATGGTTCTCTTCATCACTTTGCATCACACTATCATACAACTCTTCACAATTCAAGTTGCATTTATACCATCTTCAACCTTAGAACCTTTCTCCAAGGTCGTCCACAAAAAAATTATTTCATAAATTCAAATTAGGTCGACAACTCAACATTCCCACATTGGAAATGAATGAGAGTGGACCAATAAATTTTTTAACCAAGACTAAAAAATAATGTCTCAGATCAACCACATGCTTTCTTAATTAAATTTTAATTCTCTAAATGAAGTGTAAACACTAGGTCAACCAAACCTAATGAAAACATAAATGAACATTAATGTACACGCTTCCCAACAAGAAAATGACACACGAACACCACAACATGCTTCATTATGCATGAGAATACATCTTAGATTCTTCTAGATACATCTGTGGCAAGTGAAGCGATCTTCAAACACCAAACTTCTTCCATTAGTCCATCCAAACTATGCAAACACACACAACAACACTAAAACATGACTTCTAGACCACCAAACTTCAAACTTCTTTGCCAGAACTCAGAAAGCACCTTCACAAGAAATATCCCAGATCCACAAGATCTAAAACAAAATAGCAGAGGACTGCAGAGTAGAAACATTTCTCCCAGTCCATAAAAGACCAACTCTTCCAGAGCAGTTCACACATTGGTGAACGTAACTTTTACGTACCATCACACCAAAAGCTAAAACTTAGGAGATATCACCACTATACCATCATTATCAAACCTTCAGATCTACACAAGCATAGGATCAATACAGGAGAAACACGAAGCACATACCAGAGCACATTCTGAACACACTCAACATTCTGACTTCTCTTCTTTATTAATTTTCTCAAAGGCACTTGGAAACACACCAATTCAGCACATCTGCAACATCATAAAGATACCTCGATGTACTCACAATATCTCAGCAACATCTCAACTATACATGTACAATCTGCAACATACTGAACTATGTTGACATCAATCACAACACTACCAAAACAGCTCATACTTGCAACATTTTCCCCTATCTAGATGCAAATTTCCCATCAATGGCCATATTAATTAATAGTCCAGAGCCCGCAAACTGTTTGAGCTCTCTTAAATGCTCGATGGTGAATGTATGCAATAATAGATTATGATCTATTCGAAAATCATGAAAAGTATCAAACAAAAATTATGATCTATGGATGGATTATTTGAACAAAGAAGGTAGCAGGGCTGAACATGCAATTTTCTTAAAGCCTCGAGCAAAGATACTCGGTTTAATAGTGAGTTACAACTCTTTCACACAACACTCGGATTACCTTTAGAGGTTAAAATGAGAAACATTTGCGACTAGTTATAATGTCTTCATTACGCACCAAATACCATATCTAGTGACCAAATTGGCATTTTGCAAGGTGTATCAGTTTTCCTCTGTGTATTGTGAATGGTGGCACCTCGTTGCTCAATAGAGAGGATAGTATCTACATCAGACTGTGCATTGTGTCAAGGCAATTGATAGAGAATCATGTAGGGCATCATTGGAAGTATGGTGTTGAATATGACATATTCATTGCCAAAGATTAACAAGATGGAGGCGTTATTAAAACAAAGAAGATAGTTACTAGTAATCATCTTCGAGTCATGAGGACAATAAAGCGTATTTGGTGAATGATGAAGAAAAAGAGGGAAACTATCAACATTATAAAATGGTTCCATAACCATTATAGAAGGCTGACACATGTTTCTAAAAACATAAAGGTGAAGCTTCGAGAAATAAATGAAGGCATCGGTATGATTTTATTGAGTAGGCAGTGTTTTTGAAACCATGCTGAACTCCCCGCTTCAGTTGTGAAGAATCACTAAAGTACCTCCCGTGCCTTTTTGCTACTTGGAGGCAGAGTAATGTCTTAGGGTGGGGTCCCATGGAGGGGGGTTTCCTGAAAATTTTCAATGGGTGCTGCTGAGAAATTTTAGGAAGTTTTTAAAGGTGGTGACCCCATGAACTTAGTAGAGCAATTCAACTTAAAATATTAAGCTCCAGATTTTAAGGAAGCTGGTGGTCTCATCAACTTATTTACTGTGGAGTTCAACTTAAAATTTAAGTTTGGGAATTTAAGGAAGCTTAAAAGTTGAGATGATTTTCAAATGGAAAATAAAATTGCTAAACTGTAGGAGCAATCTCTAGCCCCACCCCATTTTCACCCCCTCAAATCTGCAGTCCTAAAAGGTAGGAGCTACTATTCTTCAGGAAAAGATTCCAAATAATCTTGTAGCAATTTTTTTATGAATCCATGAGACCTCCTGTTCCTTAAAAATAGACCCTGCAGCCCCCCCATGGGACCCTACCCTTATAGGTGGCATTTTGGTATGTTACAAGAACCATTAAAAAGCCCGTTGGGATAGTTAGAGAAATCACCCAAAACACTGCTTGCATTGTTTCCAAGACGTGACAAGAGGAAGCAATAAGCTATCCTTATGTCGAATTGTTGTACATTTTCCATGGGTTCCTACTAAGTGACTTATGCTAATTATATTAATGTTGAGGCCTGATACGAGTTCAAAAGTTCTAATCTCAGTGCACACGAATAGATCCGGTACCAAGATATGTTCGGTCGCTATGGGATAATAGAGCAAGACTATTATGTGTCAAGATGTGCACCACTTATTGGAGCATCAATATAGAAAGCACTATCGACTATTCTGAAGCTCACAATATTGGCATATTGGGAAGCCATGTCTACATGAGTCTTGTCATCTTCACATAATTTGGTGGGCAAGATGATGTAGTAGCCGCTCTCTTAACACAAAGAAGTTAGATTCAAAAGTTGATGTTGTGAATTCATCCATAGTGCCTTGATATCTTTGTGGATTGTATAGAAACAATATATTACAGGTCGATGCTTTTATGGGCTGCTCCAGAAGAGTGGTTGTCAGCCTTTTAGGAGTTTGTATCGACAGATGCGTCACAATAGGCACCAAAAGAAACATATAAAAAAAGAGGGAAGCATTGGCCCTTGAATCATGTTGATAAAGGCATTTCTTTAATATAAAACTAAGAGCCTGATCCTCAAACATTGCAAAGTTTAGTGGAAAGGTCGCTTCAGAATATCAACCATTGCAAACACATTAGTGCTGTAAGTCATCCCCCTCCCATGATAATGGTGGCATTTTATCTCCAGTGCACCACTCCATTAGCCATAGAAAGGAACATATCACAGAACAAGATTGTTAGGAAGATTAAAGGGATCTTCAAGAAAATGCAATTGGTAGGCGGGAAATCAAATTTAATTGTTAAAGTTTCAGTGAAATGAGTGAAAAGGATAGCAATACAATGGCTCGATTAAGGTCTCTCTCCACTACTCCTAGCGACTCATGGTTTCTTCATGACAATGATCAACTCCTCCTTTACATTAGTCTAAGTTCTCTGCTTGCAGCGATCACATGTATTTTGTTAAACCATTTACACCTTCTACACCTTGCCACCTCAAATGTCAAAGTTAAGGCGAGTCTTACTGCGGTGAAAGCATTTGGGTTTGTTTCATACTTTGAAACTGTGGATACCACGAAGTAAAAGATATTTATATTGCTTTGAAAAGTGCGATGAGAGCACACCTCAAGAAATACCTCTTGGCCCATTATACAATGAGGCATCCATGAATCCGAATTGTTTTCTTGCAAACAAATGAGGAATATGGGCTCAATTGAGATCTCTTTTGCTGATCTGTTGATGGTTTCACTCTTTCTAGTGATATGTTATGGTATTCACATGTTGATGCTGACACATAATGTCTTTTCTAAATTTAGAAAAGAAATGAAGAATTCCCGTTATAACTATAACTCAAGAAAGTAGTTACACTAAGGGTCAACTATGGGGAATTTGAAAGGATGCCATTAAAAAAAGATGATTTGAATTTCAAGAAATAGTTACCGGAAACTAAAGAGGCATATCGATGAAATTATAAATATGTAATATGAAATTAAAAGGGGGATCTTTTGGCTATGACACAAGAGCTGTGAAGGCTGGGATAGTTTAGTTATTAGATCTTTTACTGTTCATCTGGGAGGGGGGATTATTTTTTGAACTTAATCTTTGTATAGGGAGATAGATCCTTTGAGCTCTATTTTATATTATTGAATAAATGAGACATTTCTAATCTTTGTGTTAATTTGTTTTCTTTAAAATTGTTGATTTCCTTTGCGAATCTACAATTATCCATTTGTACTTTATCTATTACATCTGATTAAGAATGTGTTCATTGCAAGATCTTTGAGTCTTGTTTTGTCCATGTGTTTCCTATGAATCATTTTATTTCCTCTTCCTTATCATTTATAGGTTTAAATGAATGATCTTTGTGTCATTTTCTTTGATCTTTTATTCCAAATTGCTCTCGCATTTGTCATTTTTATGCACAGATGTTTGTTTTCCTTTACTACTTTCTGGTTAAAAGCATAATTTAGTTTTGTTCTTGGTTTCTCCAATTCATTGAAGATCATAAGAGGGAGCTATACCTCTAAAATTCAGAGGAAGATCACTAATTCAATAGCGATCTCCGGAGCTGTTAGTTTCATTGTCACTGCTCAGTTGGGAAATAGAGTCATTTATCACATTAAATCACAGTGACCAATCCGTTTACTAACACCTTTGTACTTACCAGTGCCCTTTTTCATCCTTCTTACAAAGTTATCTTCTACATCATTAAGATCATCTCCATCTAAATCTTTAACATTTTTTGATTTTCTAGCCTTGAAAGTAGTCTCCACGTTTGCACCTTTGTTCGAACCAATTTTTCTCATTTAAAATATAGTTAGTGTATTATACAACTAATCTCTAGTGTAAGTGTTAAAATTTGCAACTTCCTCTATAGCAGAAACCTTTTAAACATAACAATTAGGAAGTTTTATGAGAATTTTCTTTACCACTTTATATTCTTTGAATTTTGCACCAATACCTCTCATTGCACTGAAAATTTCATCAACCCTCTACATGTAACTTGTAATGGTTTCATCAAGTCGTACATTCGAAAGTTCTTAAATTATATATTTAGATTTTGTATATTAGCTTGTTTAACCTTATCATCACCTTCACAAATACTTTCTAGCTTAGCCTAGATTTCTTCAGTAGTTTTTAGATCCATAAATTTCACTAATTCAAAATTCACAAGACTACTCAAAAGAACAAACCTTGCTTTACCATTTGCTTCATAGGCCTTGATTTCATCACTTGTGCTTGGTCCATTTGTATGTATGGAATATACAGTCTTCACTTCCTATGCAACATCAAATTCAAGGTACACCAGATAGCCTTCCATCTTCACTTTCTGGAATTCATAGTTTGTGCCATCAAACATAGGGATCGCCTTCTTGTTCACCATCCTAGATCTACCTCAAGCAATCAAGCTTTTCTCCAAGGAACCTTGATCTGATACCAATTGTTGAATGAAAAAGAAAACTAAGATGGGGGGTGAATCAGTTGTATCAAATTAAAACATCAAAACCCTCAATAGTAATTAGATCTACATGCATTCAATAAACCCTTAATCTGTTATAATGTTTAAACATGAAAAGTAGATAACAACAACTGAAACTACCAACACCATACACAAGAGAACACAAAATTTACATGGAAAACCTTAGGATGGAAAAACTACAGTGAGGATTAGCTCACAATATAAGTAATTGCAAAATTGGTACAAAGAGGCTCACTACCAAAATATGACACACTGCCCAGAAAGACCCACAAGCTAGACTCACTCTTGAAATAGAAAGAAGAAAGAAGATAAATTTTACACTAAGAACACAATCTCAATGCAATAGAGAAACCACCATAATAGCTCCAACAACACACAACCTTCAAGAGATCAAGATACCTCCAACTCACTGCAAATTTAGCAATCTTGCATTATAGCTCTCATTACATTCACACTTCTGCACTTAGTTTTGCATCACAACACTCAAATCTATTCCCCAATCTTCATCTCACATCAATTCACCTTGCATTTATACCATCCACAACTTGAAAAACATCTTCAAGTTGGCTACACACACCTTACACTTTACAAATTCAAAAATAGGTTGGCACTAAGCATTCTGCGGTGCATAGGAACGAAAGTGGACCAATACAAGACTTAATTGGGACCCAAATTAACTCTTATATGCCATGCAACACCTTCATCAATACTTGAACATATTCGAACATGTAGTGTAAACACCAGGTTGGATGCAACACTAAAATCTATTCCCCAATCTTCATCTCACATCAATTCACCTTGCATTTATGCCATCCACAACTTGAAAAACATCTTCAAGTTGGCTACACACACCTTACACTTTACAAATTCAAAAATAGGTCGACACTAAGCATTCCGCGGTGCATAGGAACGAAAGTGGACCAATACAAGACTTAATTGGGACCCAAATTAACTCTTATATATGCAATGCAACACCTTCATCAATACTTGAACATATTCAAACATGTAGTGTAAACACCAGGTTGGCCGTTACCCATGTAAACACAATTAAGGGTGTGTGCAAGAAGTTGAGTCCACTTTTGAAAGCCCAAAAGTGGAAGTGTTTTCCCTGATTTCCAGTATTTGACACATTTGACCTTAAAATTTGAAGCACTTAGAGATGAAATCTTTAAAAAAGTCACTGATCATAAAATGTAGTGCTCAAAGTCTAGTTTCCAAATATGTAATTTATTTCAATACCCAGATTTTACAAAGCACCAAACCATGAATCCTATTGAATCTTGCAAGAGATCAACACCATCAACATACTTTCACAATCGCAAGACCTGAAGAACAACTACGAAGAAACATGGAGCAAAAAAATTTCTCCCAAACACCTCTGTAAGCAATACTACATAACTAGAACACCTCTGCAACACCTTGTTTCCTCTTTTTATCGATTTTATTAATATCCTTGACATCTTTATCAATAAAAAAACCATAATCAAAAGAATGCAACAAAAATAACACTAATGACAACACAAGCTTGTTGACATTAATGACAACACCTTCATACTTGCAATAGAGAGAGCATTCACTCTAATGAGGTGAATACATACGTTAGGCTACTAGGTTATCACACATTAAGAAGAGTGCGATGAGCATGAAACTATGATGCAAAGGATAGTTACAACCAAATAAGGGGTTGAAAAATCATACTATATAGTAGCGTCGCGATTTTTATTTGTGATAGAATCCATAAAATCCTAATGTATTAACCGTAAATGACACAATTAGAAGATGACACATATCCAATAGTGAGGACCACTTAAGTGGGTAGTTAAATGGTAACTTAAGTGTTTTTATAAGCATGTGGGGTAATTGTCAATAGATGCTCACTAGAGAATGGGGTTGGTCAATGAATGGAAACAAAGTCATGAGGTAGTACGTCAACACCAAAATAGAAGAAAAACAACAGTACCATGGGAATACTTAGGGTTTTAGACCTAAAATGAAATGAACAATAAACAAAGGAAAACCCCTAAGAACTAGAATAGTTCCACCAGTGGCTCTATTTGGGGATACATGCTTGAAATAAGCATGGTGAGGATTTAGAGAGCTATGAGTAGAAGAACAAACAAAATAAATGAAAAAATGAGAAACAAAATAGCTATATACAAAATTTACATGTACATTAAATATTACACATATAAAGTGTTTTTTCAAGCAAAAAATAGCTTTAAGATTTTTTTTGGTAAAAGGAAAAAGGATGAACTATTTATATTAATATAAAGTGAAAACACATAGGAGCATGAGAGTGCCATTGGATATTACATATTATAGATTGTAGAGGGACCAAAACCAAACAGATTGTCCTTGGAAATTATGCAAAAAATAGAGAGGCCAAAACAAAACCTTGGCCTTAAAATAAAAAGTAATCTGAGAACAAAAAGAAAAAGATTGAACAAGGGTTTGTGAAGACCCAATGCTTACACAACACTAGGGGAGGCATCAAAATCCAAAATCCATTGGAAGTCAGTCATTTGCTCCCAATTATTAACTTGCTTAAGGAAGACACAACTCATGTGTGGTATAGCCCTATGATGCACGAATATAACTGTGCAGAGGTTGTCGAGGAAAGGGAGTCATTCAACACTACTAGAGGCCATACATGCATACTGGGTAGATCGCGGCTGTGGGACACCAACAACAAGCCTTACCAAAACAAGGATTTCGTTCAGGCCTTGGAGATTATGTTTTTAAATAATAAAGAAATCAATTCCTTCATCATTTCCTTGTTCTCACCAAGGTCGAGCAAGGAGACCAAAAAACATGAAGTGATGTTTGTATTCACCCTCTAATGCAAGGAGGCCCTGATAAAATCAACACTTAGGACCATCTTCATTGCTTTTAGATCTCTACTAGATGGGTGTTTCATTATTACTTTTAGATGTTGGTTTGATATGGTTTTATCAAAGGACATCTGGCACTATGAGCACTTGAGGTGGATAGGAGTGTCCATAATTAGTGTGCTCACAAGACGTTAACTGGAAAAAGGATGAGCAATCAGGGAGGCTTTACAACTTTAAATAGGGAAAGCTTCTACAAACTCCCATGTATCTAGCAAGGGGGGAATTATTTCCAAGATCTTCCTAGCAGATGAAGTACTTACAAAATTTTGATAGGGATTTTATTACACTTGTGTTTTTATGCATGCCTACACATTTGAGGGATACGACACACAAAATTTGGTGTTGATGATAAGGCCATAAAACACCCAGCTGTTTATGTAATATTTTCCAATTTATGTCCAAAGATTAGCCGTACTGAGAGAAAATAGCTTTAAGAATTGTTCATGCACTGACAATTCTTACATTTCTCCACACAAAATTTGTAGAAAATTTGAATATTCTCCATGATTATTACTAACAATATAAGGGCAACTCCATAAAGGATCAAATTTTCCATGTTTTCCTTTATCTTGAACTCTTGCATTCCACATTAGCACAATATCATCAATTTAAAAATTCCTATTTGTTGCTCTTTTTTCAAGGAGATATTTATCATGCTATTTCTTTTTCATGTTAAATATTTGGGCTAAGCCCCTTGACTCATCAAGTTTTGTTAATTTCATATCTTTGGGATAATCTCCTTAACTCATCAAGTTTTGTTAATTGATTTATCCTACAAGTCATAACATCATTGGTGTCTCCATCATGTTCATATATAAACCTATATATTGGTAGTAGATTTTTTATAGGTAATCTAGCATCTAAGCCATACACCAATTAATTTAGAGACATTAAGTCCTAGTGGATTTTTTAATTGTAACCTTGTTAGCCTATAGTGCCAACTTCAACTTTGAATCCCATGATTTTTTGTTCTTCTCTATCATTCTTTTTATGATCTTTATCAAGCTTTTATTGCTTGATTTATCTTGTCCATTTCCTTGTGAATAATAAGGGGAGGACTATGAAAAATTTATTCCATAGTTATTGCAAAAGGTGGTAAATTCCTTAAATGTGAAACACATTGCATTATCTATTATTACTTTGATTGGAACACCAAATCTTATGACAATATATTCCATGATAAAATCTATGATCACCTTGCTTGTTACCTTTCTAGTTGGGATTGCTTTAATCCGTTTTCTAAAATAATTTGTGGCAATAAAAATCCATTTGAATCCACCACTAGATTTCTATGAAATTTCACTTATGAAATAGATACCATGTTGATAAAAAGGAGTTTCCACAATCATAACCCTCAATGGAAATGCACCAAAATACTTTAACTTCCTCTAAATTTCTTGCCTCACATTTCTAAATATGATTTTTTGTGTTTGCAAAGAGGGTTGGCCACTAGTATCCTGACCTGAGGATCTTGTGGGCTATTGTTTTGGCCATGAAGTGACCTCAAAAGATTCTATTATGCATGCCATTTAAGATCCTATATGCTTTTTCTTCATTAACACATCTTGACAAGATCCCATCTCTATTTTTCTAATACAAATCATTCTGTAAAATAATATACTTGATGGCATGTAATTTTAAGGTCCTTTTTGATTATCACTCATAATCTTTGGATATGTCATATTTTGTAAATAATGGACAATATCTTTATACCATGGAGAAATTTGCAACTTACATTCCTACATAGGTATCTTGTCTTCCAAATTATTCACTTCAACAACTTCAAGAGTAGGTTTAGCCATGAGTTTAGCTAGTCCCTGACCTCTAACTTCTGCCCATTTATTTAAAATCACTCTGCATCTTCTTCTTCTTGCTACTTCATGAAAACGTCTTTCTACCTGTAGGCATGAGGACATAAATGACTCTCAGTCTCCTCAAACCAACAAGGTCCTAGTCTTTTAAAAACCCTCGATCAACTATCTGTTTCTCCATTGTCAAGCATTGGCACATGGATGGGAGATTCAAATTGAAATAGGTCACCCATGACAGTCCTCCATCTTCATACTAAAAACAGTGGAAACAACAAAAACACTGAAAGATTCGAAAAACTCCAGACTGGCCAAATTTTTATTCATTATTATCCCTTTGTTGAAATTTGGAAAGGGATTCCTTCAATCCCAAGTTATATTCTAATTTCCTTCTCAACATTCTTGAAATCTCTGATTCTGGTTTGTTCTCACAAATGTTCACAATCTTGGATCATGCTGGCACTGATTGGACTTTCATAATTAGGTTGGGGAATTCCATCTATAGTCATAAACATATTCACTACAGTTCCCATTTGGATAGGAAACCCCAGAAACATTCACTCCCTAATTTATATCTATTCCATCAGCCCAAAGTCCAACACCCCTGTGCCACCAACACCATTGCAACATATCTCTGGCCCACCAAGAGTTCAAACCAACATTTACCTGTCCTCCCACTGTCACACCTGTCTGTTCACACACAACCAAGGATGCATTTCCCAATGTCAAAAACCCTTTTACTTAGATTTGACATTCATGTATAAGCTAAATGGGCTTAACCTTGGAGAAAACTTTGTGGTTAAGGGTACTTGAGTTGGAGTAGTACTGGGATGGGTGACCTCCTAGGAAGGCCCAGGCTTCACCTCTGTGAGCATCACCTAGATGCAATGAGTGCTAAGTGGATCATTCATTATCATGAGAGATGGGTTCTTGTGAACCACTACTCATGAAACATGGGTCAATGAGTTTGACTTAGAACTACACGGTTGAATCCTAATAGCAATATCATAATTTGACACGTTGTGGAATATACCTCCTACTTATTCATTTACATGTCAAGTTATTAATATTTTACAATAAACATAATAATAGTGATCGCTTATTAAGTATTTGAAAATAAAAAAGTGATAGTAAAATAATAGATAAGTGGAATAAAATATATTGAAATTACTCTTAATTTAAAATTGATATTCACATAGAAAAATAAAATAACTCATGACATAAAAGTGAAAACAATAATGCCTATATACCATCCATAAAAATTAAAATATAATAAAAAATATTATTCATAAAAATATAATAGCTTAGATGGATATAAAAAAATAATATTCATAAAAATGTTATAAAGGAGAATACTTTTTTCTATTAATCTAAATTAATTAAAGCGATGCACACAATTATACCAATTTCAACTTAGATGAATTTATAACAATTACAACTTAGATGAATTTATAACAATTACAACTTAGATGAATTTATAACAATTACAAATGATGTAGTAGTATATAATAATATATATTAAACTAGTATTGATATATTTAAATATATGTATTTAAAAGATTTCAAAAGATATAAATATTTTTAATATATCTTTTTTAATTTTAAATTAATTAAAAGATAGTAGTATAGGTAGTAGAAAAGTACACCCTCAAAATTTATGTATGATTTCGGGTTTGACTCTACTCCTGGATTTAAGAGGTGGGACTTCTTGCAGGCGGCAGCTCCCATCCGCAGGGGATTAGTCTCACCCGGGTATCCAAGATACGGACTGCTGAGCCACTAGACTGGATGGTGACCCCTGTTGTTAAAACAAAACCATAATTTTTTTTTAAAACTTTTATAAAATGCAAAACTCCAAAAGCCAACAGAAATAAAAGTCAATGCCAATTTTGCTTAGAAAACCAGCACCCTCAGATAAATTCAAGCAGCGATTATACCGCCTTGAAAGGTTGACGATTTCACACAAGTTGCAATCTGTAACGTGAACTTCAAATTTTTTAATTAAGATTTCGAGCTTTGCAGCTTTTTTACGTTAGCTTTGATATTTCTATAATCAAATCCAATGGGACTGCAGCACTGGCATTCTTGTATTTACGCTGTACAGGAACGGTAGATCTTGCGATGTTGACCGTCTCTACTCCATTATAAATTACACGCTATGTCTCAATATTAAGAGAGCAGAGCTGATTTCAAAGAAAATGAAGACTTACAATGCGTGGCGTATCTCTTCAATTTTCTTCCTATTATTAACCAACTTTGCTATTCAGATGAGATCGGATGAGTTTTTGATACCTCCCCAAAGTTCACTTCCATTCGCGGCATGGTATACCAGCGACACGTACACCGTGGGTAGCACGTTTGAGAGTAATTTGGTCAGAGTAATGAATAATCTGGTTCAAAATACATCTCAAACGGGATTCAACACATCCTCGTACGGGCAAAACCCTAACAAAGTGTACGGCCTCCTGCAGTGCAGAGGAAACGCCTCACATCTGCAATGCCGCCAATGCGCCCAAAACGTTACCAGATATGCCATCGGCAGCTCTTTTCAAGGATGTCATGAATCTATAGATTGCCAGATGTGGTTGGACTTGTGCTATGTACGGTACGCCAATTACAGTTTCATTTCGGTCTTTCAAAAGGATGCAGTGTCGTTTGAGCATTATGGTAGCAGTCATGTAGAATACAGTAAAAGCCCTGATGTGTTTAGGAACACTCTCCTCAATCTTCTGTCGAATTTATCTGCGGAAGCGTCTCAAGAGGTTAATAAAAGATTCGCTGCTCAATCGGCTAATTATTCAACTCTTTCCCTGGAAAAGGTAGATGCTTTTGTGGAGTGCTCCAGAGATCTGTCTTCCGCCAACTGTAGTGCATGTTTGGCGAGAGGAGTTGATAGTCTGAAGCCCATTGCTCATCTGCAAGCTCAGTTTTACCATAAAAGTTGCCTTGTTCGTTACGTATCAACTGAATGGGATTACGGATCAGCTGAATCGGGTTAGTTTCTCACTTGTATTTATTGGCGTGATTTTTTTATAAGAATCCCAACTTTTATCTCAGCCGTTGGTATGAGAGCTCAGGGTGCCCATTGATTTGCTATTTTAGAAATAGATGAATATAGTGTGTGCTTGTGCAGGTAATTCGGCATCAAAGCAAGTGCTCATAATGTGGGGTCTTATTGGGGGCCTCCTGCTATCCATCTTTGCACCCATCTCAGCATAATCCATTTACTGGCTTGCTCTTTTTCTCTTGTTTTCTTTACTTTCCCATATATGTGAGGTGGCACGGACGTCTGCAACGTTTTCTTGAAATAGAAAAGGGGTAGTGGGTTGCCTCCTCAACTGTTACTGTTTTTAAAGCTAAAAAGTGGTATACTGAACAATCCACTTATTTTTTTTTTTAAAAAACCTCTGTAACAAGGCTTTTGTTCAGACAAAGATTTGATTGATTTTCAATTTGTATGTATAAGTGCTGGTTGATTTATCTCTTTGATAAAGAGATCACATAATGTAACATTGATTTATTTATTTATAATAATAATATAATGGATATGCTAAGGTGATAATTAATGTTTGAATTTTATGTTTTATTTTATATTAATTGAGTTTTTTTTGTGATGGGTATACTTTGTATTTTTTATATTAACATGTATGTTTTTCTTCTTTTTAGAATGATAAATTAGATAATTTGAAATTTGATCAAAGAAATTAAAATTTGATATTATTTATTTATATTATTATACTATTGAAATTGTATATTCATAATCTATCATCATTCCCTCTATTCATAATATGTGTTTTAAGATATTATATTTCCACATTTGAACTAAATACTTACACATCTTATATTCTAACAATATAAATATATTGTTGGTCTGTTTTTTGACCCTGCTATTTTGTGGTGGTAGTTCTACTGGCCGATATTCCTGTTTTTGTTCTTTGGTTAGGTTCAGAGGCCTTGTTCCTTGCTTTTTTTTATAAAAAACAATATAACTACATTTTCTCACAATATTTTTTTACAACCATTCTTATATCAACTTACAATATAGGAGTTAACAAGAATACAATATCAAAGTTAAAAATGTCAATGATTTTCACATATCATTTCATATAATAAAGTGATCATCATAATAAAAATGTAATCAACATATGTAAACAATACCAATGTTAGAAGATACTTATCTTGTTCTTCCAAGTGAAGGAACATGTTCAACAAAATTGAGCATATAAATATTATCACTAGATAAACTAAAATTAAACTAATCTTCCACCTATACAAAAAAATAAATTTACCAAATGATGTCATGTGAATACTATTGATAGTTGGATAGAGATTATCAAGGGAGCATTTTTCTACCAACTATAAAGCCTATATGGATCCCCCACTATGTTAGACACTGGCCTTCATTGATCCCTAGGTCATACAAGAGAATTGAATGGGTAGAATTGAGGAAAAAATACAACATACTTATTGTGGTTGGCATCATTTTGTAGAGAATACATTGGCCAAGGATTTGAATGGTACTGTAGAGCCTCATGTTTGTTAGAAATCTAAAATAGATAATTGAATAACCAAGATCTTCTATGAGAGATATAAGCTATAAAATTTTGTAAATGAAATAACACAATTACAAACCCAAGATTCCAAGAGATGTGCAAATGTTAAGATAAAAAGATTGCATTAGGAGCTTAAAGAAAATCTACAAAATAATGACTGCATGCATCAAGACCCATGTATGTCAAAGTATGCAACAATGCAAGAGAATGAATGAAAATACAAGCTAGGTAGTGAGTTTATATAGAAATAAGGAGATGATAGAGGTGGAAAATCCAACCAATAGGAATTAACCACCAAAAGTGGATATGGACCACCAAAAGTGGAGATGGCCACCAAAAGTGGAAAGTGTTCCACCCTTTACGGAAGGGGATACCACATCACTTATCTCCTAGTTATTAACTCATTTTATTATCCTAAGAAAGCTTAATAAAAGTGTAGGAAAAACCTAGGACTAAGAGAAAATAAATTAACCCACTAGGAAAATAAAAACCTACACCAACACCCCCCTTAAGCACAACTTAGGAGGATATAAAAGATGATGGGTCTTAAAAAATGAAGCCATATTAGGTAACCATGTACATATAAGATTCCACCCCAAAGAAAAAGAAGCCCCATTTCACAAAAAGGAAGTACACCCCCCATAATAGAGAGATAAATTAAGTGGAAGGACAAAGAAGCCCCCCAAAGAGATCCAATGGTAGATGCTCGAAACCGGATGTAGAAGATGGTCCACAATCATTGAACAACATTCCTCCCCTTAGAAAGAAACAAACCAAAGGTGTATGCAAGCTATCTCCCCAATCCTGAAAGGAATATGTAGGAAGAAACCTCAAGATGTATGGAGTCTCTAAATTCGACTCAATTGTCCCCATGTCGATGTTGAAGGCTCTCATAATCAAATTAGGCATTCTAGGCTACATTACCGAAAATGAAAACTCAAAATCTCATAGAAATTGATGTATAACACCAAACAAAGACTCAAGTATCTCCTATGAAGATGTATCCTCCAAATGTCGATCCAAAGTATCCACACTCATGCAAAACTATGATGAATGATCATGTAGAGATTGAACAAGAGGGTCAAAGTGTTCCCTCACAACAACTGAAGAAGAATCAACTTCATCAAAGAGAAGATGAATACACTCAATAGTGTATCCTGAATCTACAATATGTGTCACCATAAACAAGTTTGAAATGCCTGTCAAGAGATCATCCCAAGCTGAATCTAAAAGAAAAAGTATGTCCTCCTACAAAGAATCACTGGAAGCTTTCGAAGAAGCAACATTGGAATCTGAAGTAGCAACATTAGATGAAGGAGATGGAATACAAGGTTAAAGAACTAGATCACTTGTGAGAATACCCAAGTTCAAGTAACCAAAATTCTCCTAAAAATCAAAGTCCACAGTAGAAGTGTGATCATCATCCAAAGGATCAAAGCCATCATCAAGAACAAAATTTGAAAAGGTGTACAACTGAGATGCACGATCAACCACCCAAGAAGCAATTATATCTCTTCTCTCCAAATCTCTAATAAGAACTAAATCAATAGTGAATTCCATAGTCTTTCCTACTCAAAAGGAACTCTTTCACACTTGGATGTGCCACTATTAAATGAATCTTATTGTTGGAAATCAATGGCTTAAATTTTTGTAGGCTTCTTATGACATCAAGAACATGTTTATCCACAAATGAATATCTTTGTTCATAATCTACGAAGCCTTGGCTGAAAAAGGCAATGGGTTGCTCTAAGCCTTCATCATTTTGTTGTACAAGCATTGCAAAAATAGAATTTATACTGCCAAATGCATACAAAATAAAGTCTTTTGACAAATATGGATTTACCAGTGTGGGAGCTGATGCTAAAGCCTATTTAATGGCTTCAAAACCCTGTTTAGCCTCTCTAGTCCAGCTAAAAACTGCATTCTTTCTTAACATAGCAGTCAAAGATTGTAAAAGGTTTGCAACATCATGTATAAACCTTCTCAAAAAGTTAATTCTGCCCAAGAAACTTTGCAACCCTTTATTGTGATTAGGTAAAGGCAGTTCTAATATGGATTTGACTGTCTTAGGATCAATAGTAATTCCCTGTTTTGACACTATGTGTCCTAACAACTTATCCTCATGAACAAAAAAGATACTTTTATTGGGATTAAGGGAGATTCCATATTCCCTACATCTTTCAAACACTTGTTTTAAATGTAACAAATGTTCATCAGCATTTTTTGAGAATATTGTTACATCAGCTAGATATATGAGCACAATTTTATTGATTAAACCTTGAAAAGGCATGTCCATAGCCCTTTGAAAAGTGACTCCAACGTTGGACAGGCCGAAAGGAATTCTCTTGTAGGCCATAGTGCCCCATTTTGTTGTAAAGGTAGTCTTGTATTGATCCTCTTCTTTGACCAATACTTGGTTATAACCAGAATATCCATCAAGTAGATAAAACCTCTCAGAACCAACAACCACTTAGAGGATCTGCTCCATGGAGGGTAATGGGTAATGGACTTCTTTTAGAGATGCCAAATTTAGATCTCTAAAATCCACGCAAAGCCTAATTTCACCATTTTTCTTTCTAACCGGCACCAGGTTAGAAACCCATGAGGTGTGCTTAATTGGAAAAATGATTCCACCCTCAATAAGCTTGGTTAATTCCTTAATCATGACGGGTTCCAACTTTGGATTTAAAGGTCTCTATTTTTGTCTTACAGGCTTTGCGTTGGGTTCTAGCTCTATTGTATGTTGGGAAATTCTAGGATCAAAACCTTTCAAATCAGAATAGTCCCAAGAAAAAACATCTTGAAATTCTTGGCATAAAGTAATGAAAGTCTTTCTATCTTCAGCTGAACAAATTTTTCCTATCTTAAGAAGCTTACCTTTAAAGATCTCCAACTCTTCGTAATGCTCTTCTTTAATTTGAATGTTGGTTTTGTTCCTTTTCAGCTGGTCATCAGTGCTGAAGATGGATTCTAATGTAACCAGAACCCTGGGAAGCTTATTTGCTTTCAGTTGGATAATTTGATCCTCATATTGCTGTTTTAACTTTTCCTGGTTTACAACAGAAAATTGATCTTCCTCAAGCAAAAAACTTAAAATTTTCTCATCACTTTGAAAGAATTTCCAATTAATATTGTTGTCAGGGATAGAGGGCCTAAAAAATATTTTAAAATGTTGCTATACCTTCTATTTTCTAATCTCACTGCTTATGTCAAATTGAGCACCAATTGCAACCAATCTGTTTACGTGCTTATTTTGACTCCTAGGGATTGAAATAAGATTAAAGGAATCAAAATCTTCTATCATATCCCATACCCTATGTTTTAAAGATTTCAAGGTATCATTTTTTGTGACATTTAACCCTCTCACCTGATTAATAATCAGTTCGTTGTCCCCAAACACTTGCAAGCAGCTGATTCCTCTTCTCCTTGCCCATTCTAAGCCCTAGATAAGACCTTCATACTCAACAGTATTGTTAGAATAGGAAAAATAAAAATGAAAGGAGCATAATACCTATCACATTGTGGAAAGATCAACATTGCACCTCCACCAGCTCCATTTCTGCTTCTGAAGCCATCAAAGTACATCTGCCATAGCTCATTTTGCTGTGGTAATTGCTGTTCCACCTTCTTTTCAAGGTTTGTCATCTTTGTTTTTGGTTCATGCAACACATAAATACCCAATCCAACTTCCTGAATGAGCTCATTCAAATTATCCACTATGTTTTCTGCCGCCCACTCATTTAGTAGCACCTCTGGTATACTTTTAGCTCAAGCAGCTCTTGAGCTGCAGTAAGCTCACTATCTTAAAAAATAACACAATCAACATTAACTACACTTGGCACATAAGGATCAATGTGATCCTTTGCCAACGAATCTAATTTTAGTGTCACTTTTGTTCCATCCCTGGTCCTAAAAAGCATATGGGACTAGTTAGAAGAAAAACAACCTTCAATTTTTCCAGTGAAGTCCCTTGATAAAAAGAAGGTGAAGAATGGAGGTAAATCAATAACAAAGACATCTTGGGGAATTGAAAAATTCGGACATGCATGTAATGTGAGACCCAAATCTCTGATAACACCAACAGTGTTAACTACGGTACCATCTAGCTGAAATACTCCTTTTTCAAGGGGCTAGTATTTCAGTCCTAATCGATCTGCAATATTTTTTGGCATGACTGAACTACTGGCTCCATTGTCAACCATACAGTTATGAACTAATTTATCTCCTACAATAAGTGTTACATAAAAAGGAGGAGGCTTGACACCCTTTTCAGAATCTTTACTTGGTTGCTTACTTCACTATTTATTGTTATCCTGGGGTACATTTGTGAAAATAGCCTTAACTGTATCAACTGAAGCTTCACTAGTTATTGTTTTTTCAGTCAAGGCAGATTGCAACAACTCCTTTTGGCCTGGGATTGCCAAAGAGTCCCACATAGACATTGTGATATTCATTTTTTTTTGATATTCTCAACAATATTGAAGGGAGCAATAGAATTTACCTTTTGTTGTTTCCTCATAGTAACAGGTTTAGTTTGCAAATGGGGTTGCTCCCTAGAAGCAACTTGTGTATTCCTCTGTAAAATGTGAGGCACTTGTGATGTAGATGGTTCTGTAGCTACAAATTTTCCTTTATTAGTTGCTTACTCAAGTTCAAAGGCTCTTTTTTTTGCTCTTACAGTGTTTACAACAATTGGAGAATCATTTGCATTAACTCCACAAAACTCTTCTCCTTGCCAGTTTAATAGTGTAGCATCATTTGAAGGTTGATCTTGCTGCTGTGAGGCTCCATCATTAGGTGTGTTCAGTTGTGAATTTGAAACACTCTACACCATTAATGCCTGATTTATAAGTCCATTTGAGCATGTGGCCTGATTATGTGGTTGGTTGCATGGATAACACCATTCATAATTTGCAACCAAGTTGTTCTGAACAGGGACAATGCCCCTAGCTGCATTAATGGGAGCAGGATTATATATTTGAAAAGGCCTTGTGTTAATATTTTGTCTTGGACCCTGGTGGTTACCTTGATATTGTTTCCTATTGCCTTGGTACTGCTGCTGTTGACCTTGATAAGGCTGATTTGCAGCCTGGTTATGCTATTGATAGGGTCTATTATGTGACTGCTGCATCTCTAAGTTTACCAACTTATTACCAAAAGTATGAAACATGCTTTTTATCTCTTGTAGCTCCTGAGATGAGCTTGGAACAACATTTTCTTGACTCAAAGGAGCTGGAATAGCAGCTGGTACAATAGGCAAAGGTTGTAATTGTAGAGGCATACTAGGTTGAATTTATGAAAAAATAGGCATTGGTGGCCTAGGAGCAATCTTACCTGCCTAAATTAAGCAATTTTCTTCCCTGATTGCTACCTCATATGCATCTGGTAAAGAAAATCCCCCAATTGAGTGTCATGACTACTATTTCACTGTTTATATGCCTGAAGGGCTTGATGATCCTGTTTTCTTTCTTTGGACATGTATAGATTCAAGTGTTTGTGTAATGTATTTGAGGGATAGTTTATAATTGTGAGACACATGAAATTAAAGTATTTCATGACTTAGTTCATATTCATCCGATCATTCATAAATCAAATTCACATTAACTACCCATTAGGTAAATCACTACGAATTCTCTAAGGATTATCCACCTAAATTGAATAAATTAACTTTTATTTAATTTTAGCCCATTATTCCCTCTTTGATTAAATAAATCGTGACTTTTATTTAATTAAATCTCAAAAGTCAAGTATTTCCTCTTGATTTAAATAAATCCAAATATTCAAGCCAAAAGGGGTCAAAATGATCCCAAATCATCATTAAGCTAATCTAATCTTTGATTAAACTTAACTCCAACTAAATTAACACACCTCTAGATAATCCCATTTGCACAAATAAATCAATTTATTGATTTATTAAATCCAACATTTTCCATCAACATGGCATCTTTAAATATTCCCTCAAGTTTAAATTCAAAATCATGACATGTGCTTAACTCAACAAAGAAATTAATAAGCTCTTACATGTCCCTTGCACAAGTCAAACCTTCCAACATTAACTCCTCGATTGAATTTGAAATCTCCTCCTTTGGGCAATACTTACTCTCCCAATCTCAGACATCCCTAGCCTATCACAACTCTGACAAGTGGCCTCATCTCATTGTTCCAATCATTGTCCCACATTCATCCATTTGGCCAATCCCTCATCAAGAAAATCTATAAATGAAAGGCTTCATTCTTGTTCAAATCCTCCACAATCTTAGCATTTCATCCACAAAGCTAATGCAAAGGCACTCTCTTCATTTGAGAATTGATTTTGTCCACAACACCTCATACTCATATTCATATCAATTTCCCATCATCAATCTCTTTAAGTAAGGGGTTATGAAGGGCTATTTTCATACAGCACCAATCCAATATGAGGGATGCTATTTACTTCCATGATTTATTGCTTCTGAATTCAGTTTATTCAATCCTTTCTTTTGTTAATTTGATCGTATCATTAAAAGCTATTTACCGTGACTCATCCTCATACTTTGGATGTTTAAAATCTGCTTTGTTTTGAAATACTAAATCCATGCTTGTTGAATTGTTAGTTATTTAACCATTTGCAGATTTTAAGGTCCACAAAATGGCGCTAGAAGGAGGGCATTTGAAGGATAAGGTTCATCGTATCTTCTATTGCACTATAAGTCTCTTATCACGTCTAACACAATCTTGTGTATCTTTTATTTCACTATACTTTTGATAGTTTAAATAGGGCAGCGACTGCTAAAACAATAGTTTAAACAACATGATGATGTCCAAATAAGACACGCTGAAAGCAACTATTACCTTTTTGGGTTAGCTCTCTCAAACTGTCTTTTGGGTCCCATTTTGTTTTTTAAATTTTAATGGTTGTTCATGTTCTTAAAACGCCTTCAACTCGTAAAATGTATGACACAAGTTCAACAGCAAGACAATGATGCGATGGGACCTTTGAAAATCTTCTTGTATTTTTTTCACTCTATTCATTAAATAACATGTTCTGCTTAAAACATATCATCTTGAAGAGTGGCATCTTATGTAGCAGTTGGGGCATGTGGAGCCAAGTCAAATATCATGAAATACTTGCATTGAGGTCGCTATCACACAACATTAATACATTTCGTTGAGCCAAACTGACTTTGCCCAACTCTCTTTGTTATGGTAAAAATTATTTTGGCAGTAGCTTCAACACTGTTCCCAATCCTATCCCAATTTACTGCCGCTGCCAGAAATGGAGGATGAAAGGTACAAGAAATCTGGTTTATCCTGTTCTTTTGAGACTTTCTATTCATACGCTTTTTGAGTGCATTTGCATTAAAGTGGATATCAAGATCATTCCGATTTCAATGATTAAAAGTTATGAGTGCGTTGTTTACTTGGAGCTAACATCTCTTTTATGTAGCCTGTCAAAAATATGTGGGTAAAGGATGTGGTCATTAACTTTACACCTACCATTGGCATTACCTTGAAAGCTTCTAAAAACCCTTTGAATTTTGTGTGGACAGTAAGGACGTTGGTTAAGATTATAGTTCTACGTTAGGCACATGCAAATTTTGAAACACAAGAGTGTGAGGAACATTTTGCGCAGGTAGAGAGGATGTGAAAAGGGCGAAGGAATTTGTCTTTACACTTGCCAAATGCATTTTCTTGAAAGATTTTACCTATTGTCTCCCTCATACGTCGACTAAATACATTTGTTTGAAATTTTCTAGAGCCTTTTCTGCAAATCTAGTTGGCGCATATCCTGCAATCAAGGAAACTTTTTTTCAAAGCACATATCAAGTACCTCCTTGCATTGTATAGAAGTGCATTTCTTTAAGCATTACATTATAGATGTCATAGAAGGTAGCGTACATAAGTTGTTATTTGCGCTTGAGTCTCTTAATATTTATCTCTCAAATGTTGCGTACAAATGGAGATAGTAAAATTTTATAGATGGACTTCATTCAATGTTGTTATACAAGGCTTATATCCTCATTAACTATGCGCAGTTGAGAGCTGTTGGTTGTGTGTTGAGTCATCTTTCTGTGCGTATGTATCCAGGGATCTTGTTGTGGCCTATATTATATCAATATTTCTTTCTTGCATTAAGTAGCATCTACCTTAGCTATCATGTCAAATAATTTAGTGCCATGTTGAGGCATCATATCAGGTAGTAACGTACCTTGTTTAGATGTCTAGGGAGGAGACTAGCATGGGTCATAGATCATACCTGCCAAGTGCATTAAATTTGAAATTTTGCTAGACTTTTCATTTGCGCATTTCTTACCTTCTTCTCTTGTTTACACTTGACAAGTTGTAGATGCTTTTAAAATCAAAAGCCTTTCACAGATGCATTTGATCATATGGCTTTAATGAATTATTTTAGTAATTGATTTGATGGGATACACTTTTATTTGTTCATAAATTCTCTCATACTATATCATCATACTTGTTGATTCCATAATAAATGTCACAATTTTAAATGATCACTTTTATTATGATAGTCAATATTTAAGAGTGGGAGGATTACTTTTTGAAAGGTATCATTTATGGTTGATAAAATTCATGGTCTTGCAAAGTTTGTCATAATGATAGTTGACATTTAATCATTTTATCATATCATTTTTTGTGAATTATGATAAGGAAAGGAATTGGTCTAGCAAGTGGCATATCTTTTCAATGAAATCAATATCAAAGCATGATTCACTTATTAATCATTCTTTTACTATCGTAATCATCCAAATCTTTGTCCTTCCATTTGGGATAATGTTATTTTTTGAAGTTGATGATCAAAATGAGTTTGATATCTTGATCTTCACATGAGTGTCTTTTATTTTATAGGTAAAAGAAGAAAACGAAGGAAAAAAAAAGGTGAGAAGGACAAGCAAAGAAAACGGATTTTCGTTTCCAAGAAGCAATCTTTGGAGGAATCTTGGAGAATGGAGCATTAAATTTGGAGTTTATAAAGCATTTTTTAATGCTTGGAGCCTCCATTTACAGTTTTAATTTTATGTTTTAAGCCAACTAGATCATTGCTTGTTT